>JANBPK010000927.1:0-124534 GCA_027579435.1 Candolleomyces eurysporus
ATATCTCGGCCCAAACTCTGGGATGTCCTTCTTCTTCCGACATTTTTGTGAGAACCATTCCCAAACATTCTACCAACAAAAACCCGTGAGTGCGCTGTAGTATCTGGGTAAGTTCATAGGTCTGACCTTTGCCATCCCAGCTCTCTCTATGTCAGATACCTCTCGCCCAGCCTTTTCCACAAGCATAATAAGGTGATTACTCGCCGAAAGAGCGATCTCCTTTTTCTGCTCTGCAGTGGCAAATAGGTACTCAACCCGACGAGCCTCCAGATAGGTGAGCTGAATCTGGTGGAAGCGACCATCCATAGTGGACCTTTCTCGGTCAAAGCTCTCATGATCGTCGAGACCATGATAAGGTTCAAGTTCTGCATCCGAGCTGGCAGACGTCTTGACCAAAGCAATGGGCAATTGAGACTTGGGTGTAAGCTCCGAGGACATCCCGAATGAAGGAGGCGAAGGACAGGTGCCCCGATGGAGAAGCTAGGAGTTTTCAGAGTGGTTGGGTATAATACCCCACCCATTAGCCGCCTACTACCTCTCAGACCCTTGCAATGCCTTCGCAGTGGCATACTGTCAGTACTAGCTATCTGGAGGAAGATCCTGTAGCACGAAGATCTCGCGACCGTTCCCGAGCTTTACGCTTGAGATCCCAATCCACCTCGCCTGTCAAAAGATCCACCCAATCCGTGCCCATGGTCAAAGTCTACAAGGACATTTACAATTTCCCCTCGGCCGAGATTGCCCCATCCAGTCCCGCCCCATTCCCCCCGCTCTCTGACAGCGAAATTCCATATTTTGACAGCGCATTTATTCCCTTTGATGACCGTACCAGCCAGGGGAAGGTGAGTCGGATGGTGTTCTCTCCCATTGGCCGTGACTCTTACATCTTATGTGCTATTTGTCTAGACTGCATTGGATTACATGGAGGAATGGGCGCAGACGAAGCAAGCCATCTATCTTCAGGCCATTCTAAAGACTGAAGCCCTCGGTATTCACGCCTGTTACCGCTGTGGAGCAGAAGAAGTCACCGTATGGCGTTGTATGGACTGTATGTCAGGCGAAACCCTTTGTCGGGCATGCTGCTGCTCCACCCATCACTTACATCCATTTCACCGAATTGAATGGTGGAATGGAACCTTTTTCCAACCGGCCTGGCTCTGGCATGTGGGGGCTGCTATATTTCTCGGGCACCGCGGGTCCATCTGTCCAGGGTATCAAACTTCATCTGATGACCTATTTTCTCGATGCCTGGAGGTCAACAACATGATGAAGGCCGACCCGATGTTCTCGGCCGACCCGAGCTATGGGGCAAAACCATCGCAGCAGGCACTAGGGAATGGGAAGGTCATGACCATCGTGCATACCAACAGAGTTCACCACCTTCCTGTCTATCCCTGCATGTGCGAAAAGAAGATTGACATTGATATTCAATTACTCCATTCTCGGTTGTACCCAGCATCGTCAAAGGATCCCTCCACTGCTTTTACCTTTGAGGCCCTCAAATTCTTCCATCTTATTAAGGTTCAAACACACCTGTCGACCGAGAACTACAGCACGCTTCTCCGCCAACTAACCAATTTCATCTTTCCTGATGAAACACCAGTAAGTCTCTCACTTCTGACCCGAGTCCATCGGCTCACTTCCATCTATTCAGGACCGACAGCGGGAGCTCGGCCGAGTCTGGCAACAGTGGAATCACCTCATAAACTTAAAACGCTATGGCTTTGGACACACAAACCGTGACCGTAAGCCGGGTAAGGGAGATCTAGCCCTCTTGTGCGCCGCATGCCCTCAGCCCAACGAGAATCTTCCAGACAATTGGAAAGATGATCCTGACTCGTGAGTGGTAATCCATTTTCTATTTGCACGTTCCTGAACAGCAATTCTTTGGCAGCTGGAAATACTGGCGATATCTTGTGGCCGATGGCAACTTTGTGCTTAACCATTTGCGGTCGCATGGTCTCAACAAAGATAAAACTGTATTTCTGGCAGATGGTGCTGGTTACATGACTCAAAAGGCTCGGTATGATGAATATGTGGAAAGAACGAACGAGGGCAATGAGGTATGGTTTTGGTCATTCGGTAGCCACTTGCAATGCTCATCTCGGCTGACCTTCACCTCAGCCATCCACATGTTACAAGCATCGGGCTGTCGCTGACAAGAACAAAGTTAAAAAGGGCTATGATTCCACTGGATTGGTTGCCATTGCCTGTAGTCGACACAGTTGCTTCGCACCAGGCAGTGTTGTAGATATGCAGAAAGGTGAAAGGTATTAAGCAATGCTGTTAACACTGTTGTCATCGCTCTAAATGTCAGCTATCAGGCAGCTCAACGTTGACTATGCCCTCACAGAAGCCTGCATAACCACCCACGCTGAGAGCACACACGGATTATTGTTTGCTTATGACATCAACTGCCAGTACTGTGTCAATTTTCGCCATTGGATTGCAGATTCAGGTCTTCAATTCCCCCCAGATCTTCCGGTGACGTATCTCATTGGCCTATTCCATGTGAATGGCCATAAAGAAGAGTGTTTGTGGCGTTTTGCACCCTCGTATTTAAGCCCTGGTGCTGGGGTCACTAGCGCAGAGATCATAGAATCCCTCTGGTCCCAGCTGAATGGGGCAGCAAACATCACCCGAACTATGACTGTCTCACATCGGCAGGAGATGCTGGATGCATGCA
Organism: Candolleomyces eurysporus; assembly: GCA_027579435.1. Lineage (NCBI taxonomy): Eukaryota > Fungi > Basidiomycota > Agaricomycetes > Agaricales > Psathyrellaceae > Candolleomyces > Candolleomyces eurysporus. The sequence continues at coordinate 2,687 of JANBPK010000927.1, forward strand.
TAGCGGATATCAACTGGAGGAAGTTGCAGGGGCTCGGTAAATATTAAGTCCCCGACTGAAAACCACCGTCCAACCTATGTCTCCAGTTCCGTTTTTGATTCGCCAGCTGAAAAAGGCTGAAGAAGAGCGCGATGAGGCACAGGCCTCGTTTGAGGGTGTAGATGAAGCCGTCACCCCTGAGCAACGCGACCGGTGGCGTGAACAGATGACCACAGCGAACTCCCGTCGGGCAGCCGATCCGACCTCTATGGATGTTTACAACATCAGCGTAAAGAAAGGTGAGTGAGGTTTACCCGATAATCTTGACTTTTGCTCACTCACATGCCAGTGGAACCAAAGAAAGATGTCCAAGCGAGGCTGATGGCGCAAGAGCAGGCAAACAACGCACAACTAGGTGTCACCCGATGGGTAGCCCAAGCCATTGAATTGCAGGAACATCAGTATGTCCTTTAATTGGTTAGGCTATCCTCTTGAATTTCATTTCATTATTCGTACAACTTTAGGATCCAGCTGGCCGATCTCATCAGTAGTCAGTCTGTTGAGATCCAGAAGAAGCGGGAATTTATCTTGAAGAAGCTCAACTCCATCATGTCGGAGGGGGAGGTTCTCTTTCCTCAGGCAAAGTTGGAAGAAATGAGCGGTCGAGCTCCAATTCTCCGCGAGATTTGCCTCTGCAACGATACATGCACCTGCGCAGATGAAATTGCGGTGACTTCAAATCCCCGACCCAAACCATCGGATGTGGAACATTCCCTTTTGCCCCTTCCCTCCTGTCTGGACACTCGCCCGATCGGGTGGAGTCACATTATAGATGTCGAAGAGGAACTCTGTGTTGGCCAGGCCAATGAAGCTTTGGAGGCGTTGAGGGTGGAGATTGCACACAAGTTGTATCTTTATCGAGCCAATCGGGGGGCTGCCTCAACAGGGAAGAAAGCAAAAACGAGGAGCTATAATGCAATTGGAAAGGTTGACCGGGGAATTTGCAATCACGTCAAAAGGTATGACGCTGCTGTTTGGGCCCTGGACCGGCTGGGCGTGAGGTCAAAGTACCCTATGTTCCAAGAAATCAAACCCAAGCACACAAAGGCAGTAACAAACGTGTATGATGCAAATGCAAGAGGTCAGCGTGACACCTCTTTGTCCTGGATCTGGACGATCAATGCCAAGTCAAATTCTTCCGAGAACGCAGCTTATGTCGTGGAAGGTATGCAGCTAAATTTGCCGCCGATTGCTCACTAACCCTGACCAAGTGTATCGCATAAATTGGACCCGAGCAATATCTCGCCGTGATCGATGGAATGAGGAAGCGGTATTGGTTCAATCAGAGATGTGCTGGTTTGTATGGTACTGCACAAAGTGTTCAAAGAAAGCGTTTTCATGGGTGGGGTATGGAGAGGGTTGTGACGAGTATGCCTGTCATCAGGGAGACGCATGGAGGAGATTGGCGAATTGGGCATCGGCCGAGTTTGAGGAGAAGGCCCGAGTATCAGTTCCCTTGGTGATGGCGGATGCAGGCTGTAAACGAAGTGAGACCCACCCACAACACCACTGAGTGCAGCCGCCTGTCCAGTTGTCCACAAACAGATTTTGACCGTCCTACTTGTATTTGTGCTAGCGCTCAACTGTCTCAATTCAACAACTGCCTGTTAGTTTGCCTTCAACTAAGTACTGTTCAAGACCTGTAATGGTGCTCCTAATAAATAACCGTTGCAACCTTTGCAGAATCTTCTTTGAGTGTTCCTGGCGGCATCTCGGGTCGTTCACAGACCAAGGCAACCTACTATTGGGTTGGGTTGGGTAGGCCGTCGCATGGGCAAGAAACAAGGATGCAATTTTTTGTTGATACGGTCAGGTACAAGAATGGATGCAGTAGCGAAGGAAGAGAGAAAATGAAGTCCATGGATGAAAACGCATCGACAGGGAAGGAAACACGGATCAACGACCTCCCAACCCCTCACGTCGTGCCGTTGCCCGTGTTTGTCTCAGGGGCGCATCAACATTGGGCTGGACTTCCACAGCTGACAGGGAAGCAGGGGGGTCCTGGGGAGGGACTGGGGGTTGTGCCAATGTGCTTGCTGATGGTTGCGATGTCAATTCTGTGAGGGGAGATCCAGGAGGAGAACAATGCTGGCCAGGGGTGGAAACACTGCTCAGTGAGGGTTGGGTGGTACCCGACGCCTCGGCTCCTAGGCTCATGGCCAAATTTGGTGGTGCGTTTGATGCGCCCGTTCCTCCCGACGTTGACCCCTCCACACTGCTGAATGCCCTCCCCAGTGTGAACAGCTGTGCTTGGTCTTGTGCAGCAGGTTCCCGGCCTGCTGAACTGATGGAACCACCACCTGGAGATCGTCGACGAGGCATTAGATGCCCAAGGGATGCTGAAGAAATTACGCCTCCACTACTTCCATTCACCGATCCGTTGTTGATCTCTCCCTCCTCCGTGCTGGCTATGAGCCTAGTGACAGGGATTGACAAAGGTGCGGGTTGATGGCCACTCAGGATATGAGAGGGACCCGATGCGCTGACCGTGTCCCGAGGATTCAAAGACGGTGCTGCCTCCCGGTGAAGCACTGAGTCCACTACCACCGAGTCCATTGCTTCAAAAATCCGACCTGTATGCTCCCCTCTGAGTGCCGTCGCACCTTTGAACTGGTCCTGATTTTCCTCGAAGATGTTACGCAAACTGGCTGTGCTGATCTGTCGGCTATGTCTTGAGGTGGCGATCTCTCGTTGGGGAGAGCCCTGGATGACCCCTTTGAATCGCCGAGTGGCGTCCAAAACTCCACTGAAATTCTTGTATAGCTCGGCTTGTGCTTGAGTCTGTTGCAGCATCATCGCGTGGACACTCTGAAGATGTGTCTGAACCTCGGTTCGGACCTCATGCCCGTGAGCTTCCAGTGTCTGCCCCATTTTGCTCTTGAGCGACCCTATCTGTAGGCGCACACCTTCAGTCTGTACCCGAATGAGCTCCTCCAGCGCCTTCAAGGACGCAGCCAGTGGTGAGCTGTCGTCACCCGATGCCGGCTCTCGGATCACCGCAGCTCCAAGTTGGGTCTTGATGTCGGCTAGTCGCTCACTGATCTCCCGGCCATCCGTGTCCCCTGACACCCGTTCTTCAAGACTTTCAACACGCTCCATCAGCTCTGTCGTCCCCCCCCTGAACAGCCGTGTCCACCTTTTGTCGCACCAACTCCTCCAATGCTTTTGCCGTGAACCACCCAATTTTCTGATCGATGATGGCCTGCACCATCTCACCATCAACACCGCTGCCTCCTTGGCTCACCCCCTCCATCACGCCTGCAAGCTTGAGGTTGATCATCTGCTCAACCTGTTCCTGGGTGAGGGTTGAGCCAGCCTTCGACCCGACCTTGGCTTGCTCTTCAAGCAACTCCACTCTCCTCAACATCTGGCTCGCAGAATCCTCCACCTTCTTCAATTCCTGCGCGTACTTCTTGCCCATAGCAGTGACCTGCCCTTGCACAGATCTTTGGGATTCGTTGATAAATGGGCGGATGTCGAGGTTTTGAAATCGGCTGTCGAGAGCCTCGAAGTCTTGCTGAAGCTTTTTGATTGCTTCATGGGTAAGTTCATCCTGATCAAAGAGATCAGACACCTCGGATACCATCCCTTCCAACTCCCTTTGTACGCCTGTCAGCTCCCCTCAAAGCTCGGCCTGCATCATCTCGTAAGAGATGGCTCTCTCGAAAAACTTGGCCACTGCCTCCTCCATATTTCCAGTCAATACTTCGTGGTAGTTTGCAGGGTCAACTCGTTGACTGGTCCGCCGTTCATTACCACCCCCGCTCTTCAATTATGACTTTCGTTAGGGTCGTTAAACCTTGGGTCTGATGGTCCACTTACCTTCACCACCTTCCCACTTCCCTTTGCCACTGATGGCTGACCCGATCCGCTTCGTTTCCCTTGCGCCTTCTGATTCACATCACCCAATGTCTGTCGCAAAACGGTGAGTGAGGGACTGAGGGAAGGGACGTATGCTCACAAAATCCTTACCTGCTTTTTGACCTGACCTTTCCCCCGCACCTTTACAGCTTTAGGTCTTTTCTCCAGCACACCTTCCGTTTCGCTCTCCTGGTAGGAGTCCGAGCTTGCGTTTGCAGTACTACTTAGACCTTTATTGGCTTTTGGAGGGCCCTGCTTGACCTTTTGCAGACTGGTTTTCAGATTTCTGTGCAGGCAGCTTCGTCTTTGGTTTGGGTTTCGATTCTTCAGCCACCTCCCCATCCTCTCCTTCCACAGCCCCGACCTTCGCATATCGACACCTCAGCTTGCTCTTGGTGCATTCACTGCAAGCCTGGTTCTCGTACCATGTGGAGCATTCCGTGTTTCGCCGAATACAAACTTCACACTTCGGGTCGTACCGCTTGAGCGTCTCCAGTTTCTGTGGCTGTGGCTTTTTTACTGATGCTCGCGCCTTCACCTTCGCCAATTTAGTGGCCTCCCCTGAACTGCCCTCCTCCTGATCTCGTTCAAGACCAGGAGCTCCTCCAATACGCTGGAAGGTTTTGAGGTCGGTCTTCTGCCGCTTAGTTGCAACTTCTTCCAGTGGCTCCATCTCATCATCAGAGACAATAGGTGTTCTTCGTTTCTTCCCTCCCAATTCTTCATGCTCCGGAAGGTCCAAATTCATCGGCTCATCTCCACTTGCTGTGCTTTGCCCTTTGCCCTTTCCTTCCTGCTTCCTCTGCTCGAGGCTATCAACATCACCCGCAGTCTCCGTCTCCATCTGCCCACGCGGTTCAAGGGCTTTGTTAGGGAGATGTGGGGGTGGTTCCTCTTGCTTGAACACAGCAAGGTCGAGAGGGGCATTCGGATCTGATATCCAGTTGTCGTGCTTTGCGAGTATGTTGACCCATGCCTCAATCCTTGGGCATAAGCCTTTGGCAGTATCGATAGCGCCTCTAGCAGCTATTGCCATCTATCAAATGGGTAAAGTGAGGGATAATGATAGTAATTCTGGCGGTGTACTCACAGTGGAGCCAAGGAGGAGCTGCCTGGCCCTCACGAGGTCTGTATCCTTTGCCGTCCATTGGGGAGCAACGCTGAGGCAGTGGTTGAGGAACCCGATTACCTCAGGTAGGGCCTTCCTTTCAACGTTCGCAGCGAACGGAAGCAGTTCTTCTACTGTTTGGAGGGTTGCGAAAGACATGGAGGTAGTGTGCAAAGAGTCAAGACGAGCAGGCAGGTACAGGGCGGCAGGGTTTGACTGTATCTAAATGTTCACGTGCCAGCCGATATTTGAACTCCGTCGGGTCCTCTCCGGGTTCAACCATCCGGGTGCTCACGTGCCACCCGATTTTCGAGCTCTGTTCGGGTCCTCTCTCCTCCCCAATCTTTCAGCTTTTGATTTACGTTCTCTTTCTTCATTACTCACGCCCAAATGCTCAAAGATACCGACGGATGGGAGAACATGGGGGACGGTATAATGATGAGGGAGGGGAGTTCTCCCCAGAAGTCAAACCCAGGTAAGTGACCTTGCCCATCGCTTGAAGTCTAAGTTTTCACTGCTCATCTACCTTGTGCAGACCATGACGTGCAGATGAATGATGGAACTGGGGATGGGATAAAGGGCCAGTTGGGACCAGGTGTGCCTTCCCTGCCGTATTGTGAAGTCCTCTTGATACTATGGCTTAGCCTTTCCAGGCGACCCTTCTTGGACGGAACAGCAGTGGGCACTACACAAGGACAGCTTGTTCAAGAATGCTCAGGAGGCATCATCCATTGCCAGTTCCCTTTCGATCCCCTTGCAACCTGCAACTCCTGGTGTGGTGGATCCAGTTCCAAACCATGTCTCTCAGGTGGCATCATCGTCAGAGGCTTTGAAAATCCTTGAAAACACTGTGCGTTCGTCACTAATGAAATCTTGGCTGGATTGCAGCAGTGCTGGACCATTGGGTGGATTGGGTGGATTGGGTGGATTGGGTGGATCGGATGGCTCAGGTGACTCGGAAGGACAGGGGGATACCAATCCGTTGGTTAAGGATCTGATAGACTGGAATCTTCATTCCATTGGTGCTGTTGCAGTGTCATCTGAGTTCCTTGATTCCCATCTTCGGGACCTGGACTGGATGCGCATTCATCTTGAAGAACACTATGCCCAGACGTTGCGTCTTTGTCTTATGGCAGAGAAGAACTTAGCTGCTATCGAGCGTGTGCTTTTCATGGAAAGTCAGAGGAACATGCTTGCAGAGGCAATTCAGAAGAGAACGGAGTAGCTACTTGGTTGCACCCAATTTAATCTTACATGTTTTTGCTTTTATTTAACTTGCTCTTTTTTTCGTATGTGGGGGCAGTAAGGGTCAGACAACCTGACGTGTGCATTGTTTGCAGTGATGGGATTCCGTGCAAGCTAACGCCCGAATATCTGAATGGGCAATAGGCCGACATTTGCATTGTTCTGCTGCGCAACCCGATCATTGCATAATTCTGCAGCAATCGGATTTCATCCAGAGGCCAGCACCCGAATATCTAAATAGCCAATAGGCTGAGGTCGAAGGCCAATAACATTGACCAGGCTGGGAAGGTCCTAGCAGCACTTACCTAATGCCTGACCCAGGCTGGCCAAAATTTGGCATCAGGTATGGACTTAATCCCACCCAGCTGAGCCATGGTTCATTGATCCAAGCTATGTCATAGGGTGTTGAGTATGCAAACAAGAATGAAGCATGCTTTTTTGAATACATCCATCTTAAATCTTACAATCAAATGAGCACTTGCCACAATTCAGTGTGATCATAAATGCTATTGGGGTTTCCAACAGACTCTCAACAATTTGTCAACAGCTTCCCAACAGCAGAGCCATTGAAAAACTGGTAAGGGAACTTCCAACAAAATATTATGTTATATCTTTTTGAGTTCTTTCTCTTTCTCTCAATTGCTCTGAGTTTGTAAAAAAAGAAATCATTGAGTGTGTATAAAATGTGTTGTGGCTGGATTGTAATACAGAGCTTACTTTCACTCAATTGCAATCTGCATATCATCTTATGTTGCTTTGCACTGCTAGACTAATCCCAGTTAACACACTATGCTGCCTGAAATTTGTATAGTAAGCCCTCTGAGTAGAAGCACTGACTGAATCTTGCTGAATAGCAAGTGAACACTTAAATTCTAAGCAGTGAGGACTTTGTATTCAATAGAATACACCAGCTGAAACAGCCATCACAGACCAAACATACCCACCAGAAGCATTTCCCACCTCAGCTGTAGCAATTGTTGTAATCCAGAGATTACTGCATTGATCACCAGATCTACAGGTATCACTATATCCCTTGCACATTACAGCAGCATTGTTCTGGATAGCAATAAGGATCATACTCTAGTGAACAGAAGCATAGAGGGCAGGGAACGTGTTTACTCCACAGGGCTCTCCTAGTGTTTCATGAGATTTATCTAATGCTATGCTAATTTCTTTATCACCAAAGCCATGCAATACTATCAAGGCTGTCTTATGGAAGGCAAAAAAGACATGTATAAATCCTACCTTTCTGTAATGTCTCAGGATTGACTAGATTCTGCTGTATCACCTTGCATTGAAAAAGGGGAAAGGTGCCTTTGATGTTGAGAATCTTGACATTGTGGGCCAGCTTGAGGGTCTGCTTGACACTGTGGTTTTTGATGTGTTTGTTCAAAAAGCACATTTTAAGCAAACCAAATGCAAGGGTTGACTTTGTCTACAATCTGCAATGCAAATGTTCAAGCTAGGCAAATTCAAATTTGCATTGCATGTGTCTGGCCCCCTTCTGCCACCACTAAAACTTTGCTCAATATGTGTCCAATGTAGGCACATTAAACACAAACTGTAAACAAATGCATTCCTTGCACCTGATTTGCTTAAAATGTGCTCATTAAACAAACACATCGAAAACCACAGTGTGAACAAGTCTTCCAGAGTCACCTCCTCTTCCTGAGGAAAGGTTGACCGGTATGCACTAGTAATCCTTTCCCTAGTTCAGAGATATAGCCAACCTGTGGAAAGTGGCCACTGCTTTGCATGGCAGTGGTCCAAGGCATTTTGACTTCACCAGTATGTGAATTACTTTCAGGGTTTTGGCATTGGAGGTTAATGAGGGACTGGCCGACATGATCCCAAGAAAGAGAGTGGGAAACACCAACAGGAAACAGTGGCACCATTGTTGGTTCTTGCACATGCCGCACATCCATCTTGGCACCTGGAAACTGCATGCATGAACCCAAGTCAAAATGCCTCAGAACACATCTTGATGCCAATATTTTTGACAGGCAGTGGTGGGATGGTTTCAAAAAAGCTAATCCCAAGTTCATGGGCCCCTTTTCTTGGCAAGTGTAGCAGGTTTTTAACCAAAGAAGTAATGGCGCAGGAAACCATCCAAAAAGTATGTCAGATGTTCCGAGGCCTATGGACTTGGGTTCTTGTAAGGTGCAGCGCACACCAAGCTTTTCCTGCATATAAGAACCAGTGACCATGGAAAATAACTTCCTCTTGTTAACTTTGTGCCTCCCTTAGATCTCAATTCCCCTCCCTCATCTAATTATATAAGTACATGAATGAGAACTCCAAGTAGACCTTTGGTAAAAGGCCTCGGAACTGCCACACACTAGTGCTGGCCCTTAACCCCCAAGTCCAAGCTTCATTGCATGGTATGTGATAGCAGCCAGTAACTGCACTTAGAGATTCTCTATATAGCCACCTCATTTCCAAACAAAGAGGTTGAAGCTTAGCTCAGTGGTAATCCAATTGTAGCCCAGCACAAACAACAGACCTGCAGGAGTAACATTAATGAACCAGCCTACAACTCCTATACATGCAGTAGGTACTATTACAAGCAACTGTATAGTCTGGGAGGGAGAGGGAAAATGATATGTAGTATTATAGGTAGTAAGAATGACTTGATGACTCCTTGGATCAACCTATCCACAAAGTAGTAGTAATAACAGTAGCAAAGTGAGAGCAGTAAAGACAGTAATATATCAACATATGTAGTAGTGGCAGAGAGCAGAAAACTGAGGTATATAAAGCATTATAGTGCATTCCATAATTGAAAGGAAAGAGAGACAGAGGAAGGATATCCAGATAGTCAGTGAATATGAAATAGAGAGAGGGGGAAGAAGAAGAAAAAGGAAATTGAGCGGAGAAGAATAGAGAAGGAAAAAGCAACGAGTCAATCAAAAGATTGACAACATCATTCAACAAACGAGTGGACAATTGAAATGGACCTCACACCAACATGCTGCCCACCCACAGATCTGCAGTACACAAATACCTGCAAGACTTATGCTCACCGCCTCCCAACAACGGGGTGGACAGTCAACTACTACTACAAACATAAATTGACAGAATGGACCCAGCTTGCATTGGGTAGCGAGAGTGACAAGCAGTACTTGGTGTTTGCTCAGAGCGAGCTTTGGAGATTTCTGCATGATCGTGCCAAATCAGAATTTGACTTGTACCTGCGCAGTGGAATATCTGTCGACTATCTATAGAAGGCTGTTGCATCCTCAGGAATTGTAATTGCATATCATACCAAATGGTCGAGGTAGATGTAGCTCATCTACCTTAATCCACTGATGTTTCCCTAGCCACCGATGTTCTCCCAACCACCGATGTTTTCCCAGCTACCAATATTCCCCAATGACCAATGTTTTACAACCCTTAGATATTGCCCAAGGCATTTTGATTTAGATTTAATGGTCTGCTGATGTTTTACCATTCACTGGTGATATCGCCAAGTGGTGTGCATAGCAAATCAGTGCATTAAAAATCGGTAAATCAAACTACTATGCCCTCCTTTCTGAAATCTGCTGCTCGATGACACCAAGCTCTGTGTCTACAATGGAAGTCAAGTGAACATAGAGCGCAAGGTGGTGGCTCAGCATCTCGTAATGATCAAGGGCAGGCTGCAAATCTCCTGGAATCACCGGGCACAAAGAAATCCTAGTATATGATGAGTCTCAAGATCAAGCATATATCAGTAGACACACCTCACTCGATAGGTTCACTAAACTGGATGACCTCTACCCCTGATTCCGAGGATGGTCTCGAGCCCACATCAAAGTCCTCATCCTTCAGGGAAGACTCAAAGAAACTTCCCCTGGAGGAAGGCTGGCTGGGAGAGCCCACATCAAAGTCTTCGTCCTTCAGGGAAGATTCCTCCAACTCAATGCTTGCTGCCGAAGGTCGGCTATCTGAGCCGATGTCGAAGTCTTCATCGTTCAGAGATGATTCCTTGACAACACTGGCCACCAAGGAAGGTCGACTGTCTGAGGCAACATTGAAGTCTTTGTCATTCAAGGATGATTCCTCGGCACTTGCTGCCAAGGAAGGTCGACTGTCTGAGCCAACGTCAAAGTCTTTGTCCTTCAAGGATGATTCCTCAACACTTGCTGCCAAGGAAGGTCGACTGTCTGAGGCGACGTCAAGGTCTTTGTCCTCCAAGGGTGATTCCTCAACACTCGCACCCGAGGGTCGACTGTCTGAGCCAATGTCAAAGTCCTCATCTGTCAAGGATGATTCCTCAACACTGGCCGCCGAGGAAGGTAGGCTATTTTGGCTGATGTCAAAATCATCCTCTGATTCCTCCTGCTGAACACTTGCCACCGAGGAACATTGACTATCTGAGGCGACGTCAAAGTCTTTGTCTTTCAAGGAAGATTTCCTATCCAAGCCGACGTCAAAATCTTCGTCCTGCAGGGAAGATCGGCCACCGGAGCCTAGATGGGAGTCCCCCTGAGTTGAAGCACCCGCAGAAATAGGTTGGATTGGGTATGAGCTCTTCAAGTATTGAGCCTGCTGTTGTGTAGCTGCCTGCCCTGTGACCAAGGATGGTGAGGGCAACGGCGATGGGGGCAGCGCGGGGAACCTGAACACGGTATCGCCCTTCAAGGTGACTTCCAGCTCCATTGGCAGTGCGATTGGCGGTGTCAAAAGGAAAGAAGCAGAGCTTTTTCAAGGGCTGGTGCTTGATGGGAGGTTGAGAGAGAGTTTGTGGAGGTGGTTGTAGCAGGGGAGGGTTGTTTGGAGGGATTTGTAGAGCGTCTGTTCGTACAAAGATTACCGTCAGTACTGCAAGTCACGAAACAAATAGACAAAAAGAAATTGAGAGAGAGAAAGAAAACAAGATAATGCATACCTCTTCCATCCCAGGCATCAATGCCACCTTTGTCCTAAACGAAACCTCCAGCTCCTTGAGCCCTCTCCACCTGCCTCCCTCCTGTACCTTCTCCCTGTCAAGCCCATTCCCAGTACTTTTATTATTACTGTTCTCTTTGGGTGCTCCAGACCCCAAGATCGCAGCGATGGCACCCAACACCTTCTCCACCGTCCTCTTGTCAACATTCTCGCCAAACCACACACCGAGTTTGGTTACCGAGCCGCGGAGGAAGGCCATCGCAGTGTTGGGCCTCAGCCCCGTATAGAGCGTTGTGCTGATATTCAGATACACGTTTTGCAGGTGCCTTGCTGAATGGCTGGTGGTGGTGTTCGTGTTCGGTAGCAAGATTGCGGACGACGCTGCCGAAAACTCGGTAGCAAGAGGTGCAGATGAAGGCTGGAGGAGGGCAAGGATAGCCGGTGTCATGTGTAGGGTTGTCAGCGAGGGGAGGGTGGGTGATCCGAGTAGGGACTGGCGCACGGCTGGGTTGATGGGTGAGATGGGGCAAGAGATGGGGAAGTAGTGCGAAAGAGGCGTCGTCGTTGCCGCCATCGGCCGGCTGCTGCTGCTGCTGCTGCTACCGCCGTTCAGCGGAACCTGGAGGAGGTGGACCGAGTTTTGCGGCTGGTGCTGGTGGATAGGTGGTGTCGAATCTTGAGGTTGATTGGGAACTTCGTTGGTGGAATCGTCCAGCTTCGGGAACTTGAGCTCCAAGACATTGATCTGGCCATCGAGCCAAGTGAACAGAGCTGACATTTTGTCCCTGGACATCTTGGCAGACATCAAGGTGAGGCTGCGGAGCCCAAAGGCGGTATGCTGAGCGAGGAGGGACTGGTCAAAGTTGGGGAGGGTGAGCTTGACGAGGTTCGACATTCGCTGGAGAGCGAGCGTAAAGGTTGCTGCTAACAACCTATTCTCGAGCTCTTCTTCCTCCCAGGAGTCTTTGTACGTGTAGACCGGCCCGTCGTCGTCGTCATCATCTTCATCCTCTTTCTTTGGCTTTGGTGGGGATGGTGGGGAAAGGAAGGAAGGCCACATCTGACACACGCATTCTTGCACCAGGTTGGTCAAATCCTTCCTTGAAGCAAGCAATGCGAGCAATTTTAGAAGCTGCAAGGGCGACAGAGTGTCGAGCTCAAGCTTATAGTAGAGGTTGACGCAACCTGCAGAGCAGAACGCGCATGATAGTGGGCATAGGGGGACGACAGCCTTCTGAGGGAGGTGCAAGAACACCAAATCCAACACCTCCACTGGAAAATCAAAAGTTCGAGCCGTTTTCACTACTGTTGAGGGTGGGAGTGGGGGCGATGGCGTTGGGGGTAGTTCAGGCACAACGGTACTGTGAGCGACAGACTTGCGACCGCCTACGCTTCGCCGACAAAGTTTGTTCTTGGCTTTTTGGCTCAACGACCGGAGCAGATTCAGTGAGCTGATAGCTCTGGACCTGGTGTAGATCCCATCCGAGGAGGCACCGCTGTTGGTAGCCTGGTCGGTCCTGTTGAGTTCTGGTTGAAGTAGGAGTGATGGGGATGGAGGGGAGTGCAAGTGACATGGCGCTTCCCAACCCACTCGGCCGTCGAATGTTGTCCTCCGACTTGTCATAGTCGCTCTCAATGGAGCCACCTGGGGAACGGTAGAGGTCTAACACGATGTACATGGTCCCAATCGTGTTATGGCTGCGGCTGCTGACGGACACCGATTGGGCCCCGTTGGAATTCAGGCTCGAGACAGGTAGTGGTGGTTTCCGTTTCGGACAAAACATGGAGGACATTCGGCGCATGATACTCCCCCCTCCGCCTCCTGAGCTGCTGCCACTTGCGTCATCTCGATCATCCTCGACTGGTGGTTGTGGTGGTGGTGGCCGGCGCCGCTTTTCCTTGCGCGCCTTGTGCATGTTTTCTACAGGTGGGAGCGGGAGAGGCTTGCCGTCATTTTTGAGGGAAGGGTTGGCGGCGCGTTGGGATGAATAAAAAGGCATCGATGATCAGAGGGCAATGGGACGGGTATCAGGCCCTCTGCAGCGACGAAAACGGTGGAAAGGAAAGGGAGCAGACGGAGGTAGATGGTCACCAAGGGTGGCTCCAGAAAACCCAGGCTGGTTGCCGTTACTCGCTCCCGGTTGCCAACGTGCGAATGCACATGGGAAACAATCGCTGGATTTGCGTTTTAGGCAAATAGTGTTCTCGCTGCAGGGTCATATCCAGCCCAGAGCATTGTAGATGTTCGATGGAGAGGTGCTCTCAGCGGAACGGGTTCTCGGTGGAAGACGCTTGCAGAAGAACGTCGATCACTTCACCGGCCCATCACCGGTACCTCTTTGCCGTGCGGGCAGCAGAAACCCCCCGAGGGCCCACATCCAAGCAACCAACATGTTTTCGCCAACTGTCAATCTAAGCCATAGTAGGAGGGCTGGATGCCTCTGATTGGTTTTCCCACATCATGTTTCAACGGGGCTAGGGGTCATTTCCTGTAATTCCTCCGCGTTTTGCCAGCGTACAGCCGGCCTATTTTCCCTTGTTTCCCTTCTTCCACCTGCCCACGGCCCACGGACTGGCGTGGTCTCCTGACCCTGCTCCCAACCCGTTCAGAGTAAAGGCGCGCTTCCACCGCCTTGGCTTGCGATCGAACTATCTGTTCATCAAGGGCCTCGAAACATCAACAGTTCGGGCCAGCAGTGTTTGCTTGGACGTCCAGGGGGTTCATCAGGTGCATTGCCCCGTCTTGCTGCCGGAAAACAACGATTAACCAGTTACCGAACAGAGGGCCAATATATATCGCGGCGGGAAAGGCATAGAGTTCTCAACTCCTTCGAGCCTGAGAGCGACGTGTAGACGAGGCCAGTAGGAACACTGTGTTGCGCTTTCCTTACGCTGACAGGCTTGTATATACTTATAGGCATCATCTCCAAACTGCCAACTGACAGTTTCTAACTGATCGACCCTCGTGTTGCTAGGGCTGATACCGACCTATATCATCCTAACGCCACCATCGACCGGAGTTTTCTGCCGTACAGCTTCCCCACCGTTGAGCCTTCTTCAGCCAGAGTCCCTCGACTCGTCCACTCTTTTCCCTTATAACACGCGTCTCAGCACTCGTCACTCCTTTTCCCCAGCCACTCGTTTACTCGACACGCTCCTTCCCATTTGCCGGTTGCAAGCGGTTGCTGCCCTTGCGCTTCTGAGGCAACTTTCTTATCGCGACAACAATTTGCCATTTTGACATCCTTCCTGAATTCGCAGGACCAAGTGTACGTTAACCCAGTTCTCTCTCGCACGCTTTGCCTCCCGCTCGAATGCTCATCTATGATATCTTTCTCACCACGCATAACATCAGACAATTCTCATCAAATCAATATCAATTCCTAGAGTTACTACCCATACCCACATTCCAAACGTCTTCTTTTCCACCCAACTCGACAGACAAACGACACTTTGCTGGTGGTTACTAGCGACTATTCAGTCGATCAAGTGACCTTTTCGCCTTCTCCAGCCCCAGCTATCACTTCTGTCGTCATCTCGGCAACGGTTCAAAAAGATGTCGAGCTCACGCTGGGGACCTTCGAATCCCTCCTCTTCCTCCTCCACCTTCCACCCACGAAGAGCCCAGCCTCAGGATTCCGGAGCAGGGGACTCGTTCCTCTGGCTCTCGACCAGCTTCAACACTGAAGGCAATCCTCTCGGTGCGAGAGAGGAATTTCCCGGAGAATTGGGTGGGAGTAACGGTGGTGGTGATTCATCTGTCCGAACGACTTTTGGTGGGAAGCCTTCGCGGGGAGGGTACTACAACATGGACAGGCAGCAACCGTCCACCTCCACGTCCTCGTTCAACAACGCCGGCACTGCTCAGCAACAGCCTTCGACCTCCTCCTCAAACCTCAACTCCAGATCAAATAACAACCTCACCGTAGCGCCAACAGGACCAGTGGACACATCAGCGTTCCGATCGTCGTGGACTAGCACCGACTCGGACAACTCCAAGGCCTCGATATCGCCTTCAGACTTTGAGTTCCTGACTCCAAGCTTCATCGCGATCGACAACAATCCTTCAGCAGGGCATGGTCCGCAGCAGGGGAAAGAGGGGGGAGAAGAACAGGAATCTCGAGGCACCATCGAGTAACAGGGTGACGGGGGATAGCCATACGCTCGGTCGACTCCAATACCGCGACAGGGAGAGCTCAATCCTCCCACCCGCAAGCGTTCGGAGCGGGGTCACAGCAAGCGACAATGCCGATCCCTTGCCAGTGCGGCCGCTTCCTGAAGACTATCCATCATCATCATATCCACCATACAGCAGCAGTAGTGCCATACCTTCATCCGCCCTCTCCCCCACCCAACCCCTCAACTTGACCCGCAAACCTTCCAATCAAAAACCTCAGCAGCAGCCGCCGCAGAAGCAACAGAAGCAGCAGCAGCAGAAGTCCGATCGAGAACCGTTGTCGTCACCGTCGGTCCAACAACCGTTACCACAATCGACGATCGCGGGTCTGCAACAACGCACGCAGAAGCAGGCGCAGCGGTATTACCACCAGCCGCCTCCCCTCCCGGACGAGAACCAGCGCCAGGCAGCGGTGCACGGCCGGTCGGGCTCGTCCACCTCCCAGGAAAGCAGCGCCCCAAACCTCCATTCGTCGTCCACGCGGGGCAACACTCACCACGGCTCGTCGTCGACCGCGACTCCGAACGCTCCGACCTACCCCCCCCTCCTCGTTCGCCAACCCCAAGTCGTCGGCCAAAGACACCGCGCAGCAGCAGCAGCCGCACTCGAAGAACGGGAGCTACTCTGCCGCGTCCTCGGGTGCGGGGTACGTCGCCTCGGGGTCCGTCTCGCCCACCACGTCCGTCTCCGCCTCGTTTGGCGCACCGCTGTCTGGCGGCGGCGGGTTCGGCCGCACGCGAGGGAACAGCGGCGCCAGCGAGAACACGGTGGCCAAGCACCCCTATGCGAGCAGCGCGGCGTACCGGTCGGCCGTGAACGACTACAACAGCAACAACAACGACGATGGTGGTGGTGGTGGTGCGGGGTCGGGGGTCGAGCCATGAGTTGGGGTACATGCCGCAGCAGCAGCAGCAACAACATCCGTTTGCGAGCTCGTATCATCGACGCCGCGCCCTTGAAGCAGCAGCCTAGTGCCACTTCGAGCTTGCAGCCTCTCAGGGGGAGCGCGGCGACGCGGGAGCGGGAGTCGTCGAATGGGGGGTATACGAGCGAGGGGTCGGAGGGCGTGGGGATGTACAGTGGGATNGGGAAGGATGGGGGTTGGGTCTCCGCCCCGGGTTAACCCCTCGCTACCCCCCCGGCTCTCGATCAACTTCGAATCTTGGTCACGGCGTCTCGGAAGTTCAGAGAGACAGAGACGACCCCTGGAGGTCGGATGGCGAGCATGGTGGTGGCGGTGGATGGGGGTTCAGGTTGAAGCCGTTGAAGGAGAACGGGAGTAGCAGTGGGGGAGAGGGTAGTGGTAGCGGCAAGGAAAAGAAGACGACGAGCAAGAAGGAGAAGAGGCAGTCGGCTGCGACGCTTCTCTCGTTGCGGATACGGAACATCTACCCGGTGCCTTCGCCGTCGTCGTCGCCTCCGTCCAGAGCAAGGATGAGCGGGGCTGATGGGGACAGGTACGGATTCCAAGATCCACAGCTTCTAGACGACGGGGAGAACATCGACCTTGTCATACTGCGGTGGCTTGGTATCTTGCTGGCTTTGACGCTGCTAGCAGGCCTGATCCCGCTCCTTGGAACCATCTACGTCGTCGTTGGCCACGTCATCCTCCGAGCGAGGGTCGACGGCAGCACCGGTGCTTCTGCATTATCCTCCAACCCGTTCGCAACATCCGTCTACCTCCAAGCCCCCATCGGCAGCACAGCAAAAGCAGGCGCCCTCGGCGGAGCCATCCTCGCATTCCCCATCCTCCTATTAATCTTCATCGCTGTCGGACCAGAAAGCCTCCTGGACTTCAAGAAAAAGGTGGTCAAGTGGATGAAGATCGCCGTATCACCATCGTCATGGGAGGGAGACACATCCCAGAACCCGGACGGCGAAGAAAAGTCAACAGACCAGCAGCAGCAGCAGCAGCCGCCACAGCAAACGGCAGCAGAGCGCAGGAGAAGTCGCCGCGCAAGCAGCCTATGGGGGCCCACCGCCGCGAGCACGAGTTTCAAAGAACAGTCCACAGCGGAGCTGACCGTGAACATCATGATCAATGTGTTCCTCGCTTTTCTCTTCTTGTGTTTGGGTGCGGCGTCTGCTGCGCTGGGCGTCACCGTCCTATCACCCTCAACACTGTTGGGAAACCAGACCTCCGGGTTCCTGTCGCCTACTACCGCGGCTCTCGCGGGACTCGTTGGCGGTGCCGTTGTTTTCGGTGGAACCGTTATCATTGGTGGGGTGTTGGCTTGGGTGATCTACGAAGGCGGAAAGCCTGTGCCGTTGGCGGAGCAGCAGCTCGCTGTTGGGTCGATCGCGGTGAGGGGTGTGAATGTGGGGTTGCCGAGGAATAGTGCGGCGGTTACCAACACTACGACTCAGAGTCAGACTATGAGGAGCGGGACGAGCACGTTCTTTGGTGGTGCGCCGACTGCGACGAACCATAGTAGAGATCCCAGTGATGGGAGGTGGGTGTGATGTGGGCAGGTCTACTACAATTTCGTTCTTCCGACCTGTTCTTGTGTCTTTTTCTTTCGTTGTGTTGTGTGATAGATGGAATTAGCTTATTTTTTATTTTTATTTTTCCGAAACAGACATTTCTCGATCTACTGACTGTACTTTCTCACTGCACAATTTTCTTGTCTGTTATGCTCTGCGTATCGCTCATACTAGTACAGTCTCATGGCAAGCCACTTGTTGTACATAGCCCCCTCAATTTTTTCATATCCGTGCTGGATGCATTACTGCTACACATCCTATGTCATATATGTAAATAAACCATCAGTACCACATCAGTCATTTCCACTTCAGCTACCGTATGCCACCAATCGCAATTCTCGAAAATTTCGACTCTACTCGTCTTGGTCAGACAGCTCTTTGTATGATTGGCTGCTCAGTGTCCGGCCACCGATAACCGTCTACCTGAGGCTCGGTATCTCGACGCTCCTTGCACCCGAGCCCGCTTAGGATTGTCGGGATGAGCCAACCGAATTCGGCTATCACATCGTGACCTCCTTCGTTATCCGCGATTTACTTCCGTCTCTCATATGACATGGGGGTATAAAACCTCAGTATTGCATCATTTGGAGAACTCAATAACCATCTCATCGATTTCCGTCTCGTCCTCTCACAGCAATTCCAATGGCCCCCGAAGCATCGCTCGCAAAGGTCAAGCCCCAGATTGCCGCTGGCGCTACTATCCCTACTGTATCAGTCAAGGAAGATGCGGCCGATAAATCGAGCACCTTGACGCTGAAGGGGAAGAACGTCATCGTATGTGCCCCTCTTTGTTCAGATCTCTTTTTTCGAAGATGCTAAGCTGGGGTGATCTACTGCACAGATCGGTGTCCCTGGAGCCTTTACCACTCCCTGCAATGCACACATTCCGGGCTATATTGATTCGTACGAGCAGTTCAAAGCCAAAGGCGTCAGTGAAATTTTCGTCGTTGCTGTAAACGATACCTTTGTTACCAAGTGGGTGATGCTTCCCTAATTAAACAGGCTTGATGCCCGCTCCTAACGAATATTGATATGTTAGAGCGTGGAAGGAGAAGCTTGCCCCCAACGGAACCCGTATGATCCCCACCTCTGAGGTTCTTCCCTGATAGATACTGATAACTATCCTTTATTCGTGCCGTCAGCAATTCACTTCATCGCAGATGATCAAGGAGAATTCATTGCGGAACTTGGATTCCTTTTCGATGCCAGCGGCCTTTTGGGAGGGCCTCGATCTAGGGTATGTTTTCACGACGGAAGCATTCAACGTGAAATTAGTGATTAACTTCGCGATCTCCTTGTATTAGCGCTTCGCGATCATCACAGAAGACGACAAGGTGGTCAGCGTTGCTGTGGAGGAGAAGCCGCCTCAGGTGACTGTAACAAGCGCCGAGTCCATTCTTGAGAAAGTTTAGAGCAGAGCCCAGCGAGTCCGCAGGCGCCCGATAGACAAATGTAAATGTACACGAGCTAGTGTATCTCACATAACCGCCCTTTTTCCGCCCATTCAGTTGATTGCGTCTGCTATTTGAGTCCGATCAAACAGGGTGACTACATACCAGTGGAAATCCCGTCTTCGAGGCCCGGGATTGGAAGAACGAAAGAAGTTAAAGCCAGAGTATTGTATTCGTGCATCAAGAAGACACAGCGGGTACTAGTTCCGACAGTTGGGTCAACGTATTCACGATACATCTGTGCCATCGATTCGAAGAGCTGTAGACTCTCCCCTGTTCTGGTACATTCGCCGGCTCTGACAAAAACTTTTTCGACATCCCGTTCGGTCACTGACGTAAGGTGTAAGTGGTCAAATGACATGGGAAGCCCAATAATGCTTCAATTCCAGGGTCTGCAGCGGAGGTTGCCGTCGGTCTAGGTGCTAAGGGTCCCGGTTGTCAGGTATGAGCCTTACCTCGAGGCGAGCATGCCGAGAGGAACAATGAAAAATCGTCAACGGTAACCGCGCACAGCATGGCATCTTAGGAAGCGACGCGAGGAACCAACGGATGAAAGATGTGGTGTATGACATTCACTTCCTTACTTCTAATGCGTATCTGATCTCAGAAGATCCATTCTATGCAAACGCTTGTTCTTTCGGCTTCTTCAGTGCTCAGAACCGCAAGATGACAGTGTTCGATTCTGAGATCCCATTGTTGTGAATCACCAGCCCCGTATACTAGTAAACCCTGTCAGAGATTCAAAGCCTTTTGACAGACCCTTTTGACAGGTAGAGACCCCTTCTGTCTCAATTATGACATTTGGGGTTTGTAGAGCGGTTCTCTGGCCTCGTGTTGCTGCGGAATGTCCTCCGAAGAGGAAATGCCCACCTTTACGGTCCCGTTCTTTTGAGATCTGCCAGAATCGGAGTACTTCGGCCCAGCTCAAAGGGTCACCTGTCCAGTGAAAGGTAGCAATAACATGTTCCAAAACGCCATTGAATTGACAAGATGAGCCATTAAGGTTTAGTAGCGACCGTTACCTCCGAGAACATTATCTCGATAGTCGGGTTAGTTCTCTTCGCAGTGCCGGTACAAGAGTCAGCTGTACCGCTGGAGATTTCTCTTCGAAGTAATATAACGAAGTCTTGCCGATGCTTGCCATTCTTGTCGACACTGGCACTGCGAACGCTGGAGAGCTGAGTGGGTCAGATTACCCTTTCGGAAGGACCCTGAGTTACCGAGTAAAAGCACCAGTATAGCCACCAAGAACGGATCGGAGGAGATCGACTGCTTATTTCGAGAGACCATAAATATTTAAACATCACCATGGACAACTCCGTCTTCGTTTTTCTTCCCCTTCTCTCGTCCACTTATCTTGGCTTGTGCATGTAGAGGCTCTCTCACCGCCTCTCCTGATAGCATGTCTGATAAATACACGGTTGAGTGCAAGTTCAAACACGTCTGGCTGATCAGATTTACTTACGAACCATCTCATGCAGTTAAATCACAGTACCAAAAGTGGGGGACAGCTGGCGGCTGGAGACGCGCGTCTCTACTTAACGGACCACGCTGCAAGGAAGAACAATCCGACAACGACAACAGGACTTCCAACACCGCCCACCTCTCCGGAACGAGCGCCTAACGCTTCACGTTTTCCGTGGCAACGGATAGGAGACAGCTCCTTGACCAGTCTGTCAAGCCCAAACCTTCGGACCCCAGGATCTTTACTTCCTGATGTTTCATACATGTCGAAGCATGTTCCCCCATCAAATTATCCTGATCCCCGCATCCCCCCACAGCTAAATTACTCGAACTCCCCTTATTGTCCCGTGCCGCTTCCATCCCCTCCACACCAAATTTACCTACACCCCCTTCTGCAACGGTCACAAACACCTGGGATCATTTGGGACGCTCGTGCGCCGATCAACACTGCTACTTGCATGCTCAACGTACAGCACGGCAACTGGTTACAGATCTGCGCTTCTACTCCAGGTCTGAGATCCCTCACCATTAGGAGTGATTTCGTGGACCGACCCATTATGGTTTTCGACTCCAATGGAGCATTTATCTCTATTGGAGACGTACTGGAAGCCGTCTACCGAGCCCTCAGAAGCGTTGGACAAGCTGTCAAGTCGATCGACGACCACGAGGGGTCGGAACACGTCCCCATTAACTTCGGGATGTCGCTTTTGGGAAGACGGGACTTTGATCGCATCACAGGTCCGGATCACGATCGAGTTTCTCCTAGTGGCGGTGCGGGCGCCCACCGTGACACACTGACTGGTCAATGGAGGTGGGGCGGCCTCGTCGAGAGTCCAATGGAAAGGCACGTTTGGATTTTGCTTCTGGCATGAAGGACTCTGTAATCAAGAATGTATACGACAGGAAAGCTTTGGGCTCACTGGTGGGGCCCGGCGAGAAAGCATGTACGACTTTGGAACCATACTGTAAACTGCTCTACTAATCTGTAATTTTGGGTACACTACACGTACATAGCCAACTTAATTGATAATGAACTGATACTGACTCGGAGACCCATTGTTGCGGTTTCTTCTGCGCTTCGACGCTGAGGAAGCAGCAGAAAATTTCTAACTCCGATCCCCACTTCATTAAGCGCGCACAGCCTGAATACTTTTACCTGAGAGTGAATTCAAATGTTTCGCGGGGTCTGATGCACGACTTCTTTCATTTCCGGTCGGGCCTGCCCAACCCTTGATTTCTCTGACAGGTGTCCNAAAAAAATGTCTCTGTCGTCCTTACAGAGTGTTCCACCCTGAAATCGGAGGAATTGGACTCAAATTGTTGGCCTCGTGGGGCTTAGAAAGAGGGACATTGTGCTGACAAATCTGTAACCAGGTCTCTCGCACAAGCCCTGGAAAGGTTTCTTCGTTCGATACTTGTTGAGGTCGACTGTTTCGGGGAGAATTGACCGTACGTTAACGTATGCCTTGATCCCGGGCTTGGCGTTGTAAAACAGACTAGCTCCTGTTCCCCTCTCTTGGGCAGAGCGACAGAGGGCAACCTGCTGTAAGCCCTTGGTCCTCGGCTCGCTGATGGCCTAAGCCTTATTCGCAGGCGGTGGGGATTTACCGTGTCAGTGAACCTCGTTTGTAACGGTCGGAAAACATTAGCGACGAATGTTTCTAGAACTAGAAGCCGGTACGGTCGGCTTGGACCTTGCTTGGGGCTCCTCCTGGTCACGCACTCGTGGCTGGGAGACGTTGGATTCATAAATAGCTCGGAAGCTTTGGACAACCTGGATGCCCGCCTTCGGGGAAATGCTTACATATGCTGAGTGTGGCTCGTTGCGGGCTCCGATTCTCACGCAGATGTCAGACGAGCGCCCTAAACGGAATGCGTTTGTTCCTTCACAGTCCTTCACCCGCTCACAATCGAACCGACGAAAGGGCAAGAAATAATGGCCTTCAGGCTCTTCACAAACCAGAGAAGCTTCTCGAAGACCACCGTGGTGTCGCAAGCGCTAATACTTGGAATAAGATAGCGGCACCAGCTCACTTCAAATTCGCATCAGCCTTATGTCAGTGCCTTGACCGTTGCGACGGTGGAAAGGCGGCTGACAGGCACATTCGGCTTCAAGTTCCAAACAAGTTCCAGAGCTTACAGGGGCGATGTCGACTTTAAAGTACAAATCCTGCTTTACAGGTGAGTAGGCATCTACAGAGGGTCAGGAGGCATCCTCCATGACGCTTGCTATATGAATGATTTCGGTTGTATATGTTGCGAAGGAGTCCCGGGAAATGGTAACCGAGACGCCCTGAGAACGGATCCATCAACACACCACTTCCTAGAGCAGGACATGCCGGAGGGCGTCGCTGACGGTGTGCACGCCTGCATCTTGTGTCACGGACGGGACTTATAGGATGTTTGGCATCTTGATGCCGTCTGCAACCAACAGACCTCTGTTGCAGTCCTAATCATCCTTTCCCTCTTTCTCCTCAACATTTTTCATCTCTGAAGGTCTGGGACCTTGTTATCTTCTCGTAAGTGTCGGAGCATGCGCCGCTCATTCAAGCATAGAATACTGACTTGACGTATTGAATCATGCGGTAACATTGCTTCCTCTATTTGTCCATGTTCCTTAGATATTTATACCCTTTTAACCCCATCGGAGCCCTGGCCCTCCCGTTTTCGCTCGTTACCTGCCCTTCCCTCCGCCGAGGCCGTTCGTCTCTTTCCTTCTTCCGCAGTGCCTCACCTCTTTCCCTCTTCCCTCTTTCCCTCTTGGACAACAACCTTCACCTCTCATAACCTGCTGGCTTGTCCAGTCTTCCCCTCATAGACCATGGCCATCGTCGGGTTCACCCAGTTACTGTGCTTCCTGCTGTTCGCCTCCGTGGCTTGGGCTCAGGACCGCCCATCGAACAGGCAGTTTATGTGGAAATGGAAAAACCCTGTGCGTCGCATGTTAGTATGACTAGACCGCCCAGCGCTGACCGTGCTGTCTTTAGGGAATCGCGTTCCAAATCGCTCCTTGCATACCGCTCGAAATCGAAGTCATGTCCTGGAACGTCAGCACGAACGACACCTTCGGCGTTCCACCGTACTACATGCAGGCGTTCCCGCTCGGTGGTACGCCCACAACAACATTGCTCGGCACTTCAAATAGCAGCCTGTCTTGGACAAATACCTATGCTCCCGGTAAGTGCGGATGTCCAGCGATTGATGCCATGATCTGACAATGTTTACTAGGTACAAAACTCCTGCTAACCGTCGTCGATTCAACTGGGAGCTATGGTGGTGTTCCAGGTAGTTTGGTTGAGGTTATCAGTATGTGTTCCTCCCCCGCACGCGATCTTCATGATATTGATCCCTTACTTCCGCTAAAGACGGCGTCTCGAACGGCTGCGTCGTACAAGAGCCCTCATCACCAGAATTCACTGTCACCTCAAATATCACCCGTGGGGGAAAGCTCGAGACTTGCGAGCCCTGGTCAGTGGAAATCAAAGGAGGGGTTCCACCTTACAACCTTTCGATCGCCGTCATCAACTCTCCAGTCATCACAAACGTTACGATACCAAGCGGTTTCGATGCTTTCACGTACATCAATCGTGCTGAGACTGGCCGGACGATGATAAGTACGTTTCTGTTTCTTCCCCCTGTCGATATGGAACCCAGAGCTCACAATCGTTGCTGCAGTTGGAATCAGCGACCTGTAAGGATATGCTTATTCGGGTGACGTCAATCAGAGATAACTAACGAAATGAAATTGGTACAGCACTGGACGTTGGGCCACTGGTACCCCATACGTCGAGACTTTTGGTATGTTGACATAGCCCTACATACACAGCCGCCACTTAATGTACCCTTTTACGTGCAGGATCCGCGGACTACGAATGCGTTGGCCTAGTCAGCTCGTCAAGTACTATCCAAAGGTTGAATGAAGAGAGGGAGGCCAGGAAACGAGCCGACAACAAGAGGCGCACAGGGATCATCGTCGGCGTCACCGTACCGCTCGTTATCATCCTTCTCGCACTTATCGGGGGTGGTGTTTGGTGGTACCGCCGGCGGCAGGAGAGGCTGGCCAGAGAACCGGCACCGGACTCTGTGGAGCCTTATTCATACCACGAAGAACCTCTTACGCTCCCCGCAGGCCTTTACGGCAGCTCCTCCGGATACTCTCCAGTCAGCAAAAGCGCGCTTGAAACATCGCAGATGGTCAATGTAGGAGAATCTGGAGTGCTGAGCTATCCATCAGCTCCCAGTGGAGCTGGCTCTCCATCCATCCATGGCTCCTTCTCCCACTCCTCAGCATTTACCTCCAGTGACACCGCCCACACAGGTGGTGTACGTACAAGACCCAGTTTCAACACCTTCCCTGTACGGCCGAGCACCAGCAAGTCGGCAGAAGCTGCGCAAGCACCTGTGATCCTATCGCCCGACTCAGAATATGCCAGTGGATCTAGCGCGCGGCCGGTCAGCGGTGGCGGCGAGGAGATCATCATCCAGCATCGCGATGGTGGTGGGGTCGTTCGTGAGCTACCGCCACCTTACGCTGACAGAAGCAGACTGGAAGAGTAGATTGTGCGCCTGTATACCACTACCCCGATTCCCATTCTGAAAAGCGCCTGACACTGTAAGTCTCCTTTACACCATCTGATCGTTGTCATTTCTGCTTGATCCTCGCTTGTTACCCTTCACACCGTCGGCTTTGTTTCCCCTACGTTCGTGTGTGTGTAATTTTAATTCGTTGTTCTCCCGTTCTTTCTTTACCTTGGGTCACTCATCTAACCCCGCTTAGCGATTGGTTTCTTTGCATACTTCCATAGGTTTCCTCCGTAGCCGTACGACGAGCGATTGATGACTTCGTTTTGGGACTCTCTTTCTACGATAGACAACACTGTACATCTGTACTTGCTATAATTTTTGTCTGAGAAGCCGGACGATACATCATCATCTTCCCCTGAAAGTACGACATGCCCGGTTGTGCAGGTAAGAAGGCTGGTATCCATCTATAGTTTGTATCATCCTTGACATCATAAGCCCTCTAGCACCACCCCATCCGACCCGGATTTTAGATCAATACACCCATTCCCAGGTGAAAGCATAGGGCATATCGGACATCGCAGATACTCCTCGCTTCATTGGCATTGACAAGAATATGTTCATGAAATTAGCACAGGTCCGATAAGATCCTTGATCAAGGCTGTGGACAAGGACTAACCTCGAGTATCTCGTTCACAAGCGCGCAAAATTGCCCGATAACAGGCGCCACCTTACGCTCTGCTATCTCGTTACATACGCTGAGCAGCGACGATAGCTCGTCTGCCCATGGATACTGGACGCCTCCAAGGTGTTTAAGGCGCACGGTGAGGATGCCAAGGCATACGACATAGAAAAGGGCAGGGAAGAGTTTCATGAGGTCCATCCGCTCCTAGGGAAAGCGCTGTGATGAGAGTGCCGGCATTCAGCCAAGAGAATGCAGGAGAACCATGAGGTTAAACGTCAGCGTTTCGCCTTTAAATCCTCTTAATACTCGGCAGGGAACAAGCTTCGAAATGATTCTGTGACGAGTCTGGAGAAATGAAAGTACGTGGCACGGAACAGCACTCGACATCATGTGAACGTCGTATCGGTCCGACAGTTCTTCCATTCATCGAGGTGATCATGGCACGGAACTGAGGAAGATGCTTAATCAATAGGCAGTGTAAAGAATCGCGTCAATTCAGTGTCTGCTAAAGAAGAGAAGAAACCGTATGTGATACTTCCGCGGATGAAAATATATGATACAATTGGAATTACTGCGTCTGAGCACCGTATCCCCTGATGCCCTCTGCGAATGACCATGATGTCTTCAAGAATTGAGACTCAGAGACAGTAGCCCCCTTTTCAGTGATTGTGGCGACTTGATACTATCAAGGGGGTTAGAAAACGACGAAATAACGAGAGGTGTATGGCATACTTTATCCAAACTCCGAGCATCTCGATAAAAGAGGACACGCATGCACTCTTCAATGATCTTCCGAGCTTCCTCTTCGGTAAGATCATCTTCTCGCCCCTCAACCGCTTTACGAAGAAGAGGTTGGGCGATATAGGCACCATAGCCCGTCGCGAGGGTCGATGCCGAATATGTCGTACCCAGCAAGTCGACATAAGACAGGAACCTACGACATAAGTCATCAATGTCAGTTTCATCCCCCAATCAATCGAGAAAGCAGCTCAAGCCCGGCGAACCTCTTGCCATCTTTGTATCCTCCAACGATCAGCGAATTCCAAAGTGGGTTGATCTTCGATCGCCTAGCGTACATGACTTGAGAGAGATATTCGTGAATCTCATCAGGTCCCAAGGTGTTCCCATCTTGAGCGGTGAATTCATCCACAACTAGTCCATCAAGGAGGGTTTGGAGATATTGGAAATCGGACATGTCCCCTCCTGCTCCGACGATCGTGTTGGTTCCAACTGGTTGCAGACGAGGAATATCCTTGAATCGTGCAAGGGAGCCATACGATGCTGCAAGAACCTCGTAAGCTTCGAGGTATTGAAAGCAAAAGACGCAAGTGCGAACCAAGGTTATCCGCCGCCATCATAATTCCGTCCTTGTATTTGAGACCCAGTACGCTCGTTCCCGTCACGATAGGTTGCCTAAGAGTACTTTAGTACGGCAGTTAGCCTCCAAATACAGGGACGAACTGTGTTCTCTGCACGCCTTCAGAGAAAGTGTCCTTAGGCACGTTTGAAGGACGTTGATGGATGGGGTGCGTGCCATACGCGTCGTAGGCGTCATTCCTCTATTGACCAGCTGATATTCAGTGCTATTCCTCTTATACATAGCAGAGCTCGTACAGGTCTGCCCCAGTTCGTTGGGAAGTGGTCCATGATGGTGGTAGAAGGAGAGATGAGGTCAATCGCACCCCACGACGCGCAAGCAGACGCGTCACATTACGCTTAGATAAGCGAATCTCATCCCGCCATCAGATGCGATCCCGACGCGTCGGTATTACCGTCATTTAGTTGAACAAAGGAAATGAATTGAGCTGGTGACGATCGTTGTAGATGCACTAAGTTATACATTAAAATTACAAGCAAATAAAGGCGGCTACATATAATACATCGATGACAAGATTTTTGAAGAATTTAGAAATCGAAGGCAGCGCTCTGCCAGCCGGGTCGAGACGCCTCGAGCTTGGCCTTACGATCGACGCTGGTCCTAAATGAATCAACCTGTTGGCCAGCGTACTGAGTCACCTCAACCGCCCTATCCTTGACTTCACCAATCAGCTCCCTCGCCTGATTCGCCACCGCCTCTACATCCTCACTATCAACATCAATCGACTCTGCCGCAGCGTCGACATCGATGCCAGTCTGCTCTCCCGCGACACGCTTCGCCTTCTTGATGAGCGGCTCAGAGCCAGTTCCCAGAGGACCTCGCTTCTCGCCGCTGAGAATCTGGGGCTCGGCACCCATAGCGAACAACGCCTTCTCGACCTGCGTCTTCTGCTCGCCTTCACCCGGGATGATGGTGCTCTGCTCGACGATGAGACCCGTTCCGGTCGCGCGGATATCAAGCTCGCGGTGTTGAGTGCGAGAGAGACGTTGGATGCTACCGATTTCGCTCCAGATAGCAGCGATCAAGGAGCCGCCATTACCCAAAATACCGGTATCTTCGAAGACCTCCTGGCGCTTGCTAATATCGAAGGCGATACCATCAGCCCACTCGACAGCAGCACGGAGCTGGCTGGAAATGGTTCGTTGCAGCGCTTCGCGCAATCGGGTGACGAGGAGGGGCTTGAAGACGGTGGTGACAAGAGCGTGGTTGCTCTCCTTGACCTCCATGGTCACATCCTCAGAGATCGAGACGTCAGCCGTCTCGACGACGTGGAAGTGTTTGAGACTTTCTCGCGACTGGGGGCCTTTGACAGTAACGGGGATGAGGCGAACTTTGAGGTCAAGGTCAATACCCTTGGCAGGGAGCCTGAGACCAAGGAGACCGGTGAACTCTCCAGGTGTGAGAGGACCCGCGGTCTTGTCCTTGTACCAGAACGAGACGTCATCGAGGACGAGTTGGAGAGCCTGGACGCGGATGTGGGTGAGAGTGCCGACAGCTGTGCGAGAGGGTGTAATGGGAGAATCGGATGTTGTGATGTCGATGTCGG
Source organism: Candolleomyces eurysporus (assembly GCA_027579435.1). NCBI lineage: Eukaryota > Fungi > Basidiomycota > Agaricomycetes > Agaricales > Psathyrellaceae > Candolleomyces > Candolleomyces eurysporus. The sequence goes on from JANBPK010000927.1 coordinate 31,515, forward strand.
TAATGTTACGAATATACACATGGGATGGGAGGAAATTGAAAGAGGAAATATCGAGATTCTCAAGGACGAACTCGATTTCAGAGTCCTTGAACTCGGTCCTGTGACAGATATCAGTAACGAAGAACGAACAAAAATGGTGTACGAAGACTTACCGAGGAATAGGGAAGTCACGCATCTTGCTCATGGCTTTGGGAAGGTAGACTTTGAACAGATCCTGCCAGAACCAGGTAGCCTGCTCCATGGCAGCTTCCAGACTAGTCTGACCTTGCGACGCTTGGGCACCGACGGTGTCCACAACCTTGTCGGCAACCTCAGAACCAATCTGAGCGAGACCGCTCTTGAGGTCGCGAGACAGGTTCTGGTGCGCATTCCGGACGTTTTGGAGGTCAGTGTCTTCCTTGAGACCTTTCTCGATCTTCGACCATTCTTCCTTGAGTTGCTCGATATTGGCCTTCCACTTCTCGTCCTTCTCTAAGAAGGTACGCCAGCGAGTTCGGAGCTGCCGACGCTCTTGAGTGGCTTGATCGCTTTTGGCGAATCCAACGTCGGTCAAGCAGCGACGGACAAAGCCCAACCCGTCCTCGAACCAGGACTTGAGCTCGGGGTCTCGAAGGACGGTACCGGTGGCAGTCCTGAACTTGCCGATGAAGGGGTCGAGAGAAGTGTTAGAAAGACGTTCCACAAAGGTACGGAAGAGGTCGATGGCTTTCGGAATGTGTTGTTCGGGTGTAGTATCAGCCAAGAAGTTGGATACAGTGGCGCTGGGGTCGGCGGCAGCATCCAAGGTTGCGTTGAGTCGCTTTTGAAGGATGGAGAAAATGGTGTCGAGGGACTTCTTGTACTGCTCGTCGTTTTGAGCCCTTTCAGCAATCTAAACTTAGGTTAGTGAATGTCATCAAAAAACTTGGATTTCGAACGACTGCGCACCTTGTTTAAGATTTCTTGAATACGAGAGCTAGTCTGGTCCGCCTTCTCCTGAACCGTAGAGGAAGCAGTTTGCGAGGCACCAATGACAGTGGTTCCGGCGTCTTTGATAGTATCCATACCATGCTGCCAGGCGACTTTGGCGTCCTTCTCCTGTTCCAAACGCTCCTTGTCCCGTCCGAGAGTATCGCGCTTGCCAGATTGCACCTCCTCGTCCACCTGTCGCAGGGTCTGCTTCGCCGATCCCGCCTGCTCCTCGATGAATTCGGCAGCATCGGCCATAGAGAGTCGAAGGAGAGACATGAGATCATGGAAGACGGAGGTTCCTTCAGTGGAAACGCTGTCCCAGATGATTGAGATGAGAGTGCGGAGCGACGACCGGAGGGCTTGAATATCGGCCTTGGCTTCGTCCTTGTTGGCTTCGACTTCAGACGTAGTCGTCAGGTCACCTTCTGTAAGATGCCAAATAGCCTCCTGGAGGATATTGTCGCCTGAAAACGAGTCAGAGACAGACAATCCAGTCAGATATCGACCAGCGTACCATTCTTGTGATTCAAAAGCTGTTTGTGGGCATCTAGGGTTTGCCTGATACCGCCAGCAAGAATTCGACCACGAGAGCTGAGCTCGGTATTCGAAGAAGGCTCGACCTGGGTGATACCAACGTCGTTGAGCCAGTCAATGAAGGCGTTGACCTGTTGAGTCGAGGGGAGTTTCCCTGTGCTGAATGCAGCGGTTACTGAAGATGCTTTGTCCATTGTGAAAGAGTCGAGTGTGTTTGGGTAGTCCAAAGACAAGACATGGCACTCTTATATACTCTCTCCTAAATGCTAATCGTAACGGGTAAAGGTGGAGAGACACTCCTCAGACTCACCGATGACGAGCGCTTGCAGTCATGACGTCGATCGTTGTGGGGCTGACGAGAAGAAGTTGGCATTCAATACCAAATCAAAGCGGATCAATTCAATATAAAATGGCTGCGGGTGGATGGGTCGGATTCGCGAAGCTAGAAAAACGCAAGCAAGAGAAAGGGGAGGGGAGACGAAGATAGGCTTCGGTGGAGCAATTACACGCACATTACGTAAAAGGAAAGCGCAACACGGACGTGGGTATGAAGATCATGTAGTCTTCCCCAGAAACTTACTCCTTTGTAGCCACAGCCAATTTTGAATACCGATATACACCAAGATGGAACGCCCCTGTAGCCTTCTTGAAGCCACAAATCAAAGGCGGAGAGCCGTGCATTCGAGCATGGTTCTCTGCCATCATCCACTTCCTTGAAGGATGTCTTGAACGGACGTCATCCTTTCGTCCTTTCCGCTTTCCGTTCTCAAGCCGATCCATGTCAAGCATTGAGGTGTTTGGATTGTGACTCTTTACAAGTTACATTTTGGTACAAGGAGTGGAGGCGGAGGTCGGCCGTTGGTTGGTAGCAACGAAAGCTGGATAACAGTGGCAGTAATATTTTGATGGCCGCCGGTTATCCTCGGTTCACGACCACTATCAATGCCCCGAGTTTCTGAGCATTCCATGAACCTCATCTGTGTATGAAGGACAGATTGCTCTTTTCCAACCAATCTCGTCCTTTCGTTATGTGTGCGAGAACAATGCCGGAAGTGACGAAATCCAAGAATTGTAGGTCCAATAGGTTACCCGTGTCCTATATATTTGAAGCTGACAGAGTCAACTAACCGCAATTATAACTGCTGTGCATGTTCTAGAAACGTCACAAGGAATACATTTCAATGCTCTGCTCATGTGGTCAAGGCGCTTGCTCGAACACGAGGAGTCCCACTTTGGCACTGGCATAAGCTATATAAGGGGCTCATGCTGTTCCTTCGATCGCTCAGAAACCTACCATGACGACCTCTTCAGCGTTTGGAGAGAACGTCGATCGCCTAGGTTCAATTCGCTCTATATTGGATAATTACCCATTCTCCGCCGGACTGCTTCGAGAAATCCTTCAGAACTCTGATGACGCGAAAGCCACAGCACAGGTGCGACACAGTTCCATGTTTTTCAATAACGACACTGACACTCATTGTACGATAGACCTTCCTACTGGACTGTCGAAGGCACCCAACTGAGAGGATCTGTGATCCAAGTATCGCTGACACCCAAGGACCAGCATTGCTCGCGTTCAACGACGCAAAGTTTCTCCAAGAAGACTGGGTTGCTCTTCAGATTATTAGCAAATCCTCCAAAAGAGAGGACACATCGTGAGTCTGCATTACGCATCCTCGATACGTGATCTCACGGGCACCCTAGTAAGATAGGAAAGTTCGGTATCGGCATTCGATCCTGTTATCATGTAAGCCTCACGCATGCTGTTCGGAATAACCCCTTCATTGTTGACGCTTCTGATAGGTCACCGACTACCTTCAAATCTTATCTGGAGGGGATCTCGTTATCTTCGATCCCCAGTCGTCTTTCAGCATTGCTGGCGGCGCTCGCTTTGCTTTCACGCCAGCGACCATCGAACCCATTCGTGATCATCTCCAAGCCTTCGAATATTTCCTCCCGTCTAATTGGAATGGCAAAGCCCTCGATGGCACAGTCGTTCGTCTGCCTTTGAGGACGAAACCGGGGGAGTTGCGAGAGAAGATCGTTTCACCTGAAGAAATCAATGAACTCTTTCGAGAGTTCATTGAAAAGGAGCTCAGCATCGCGATGCTTTTCTTGCAACATCTCCGGTCCATTGAATTCATTATCATCGATGAAGCAGGAAGCGTAAAGAAGATCGCCCACTGTACCGTTGCGATTGCTGGTCAATTTTCAGACGGTGTTTCCAAGCAGGTGGTCAGCGTTCGACGTGCGGAAGCAAGCGCCAAGGAGGAATGGCTCGTGATGCATCAAACGTTCACGAAGGACGACGTACTGAAGTTGTTCTCCGATCGTACAGGCTCACTCAGCGAGAACGTGTTGAAGAAGCACAAGTTACGTGCCGAAGTTGGTCTTGCCTTCCCGCTGAACCCCACCCAAAACATTGAGCCCGATATCGGCCAACTGTTCACCTTCCTGCGTCTCCCCATTAAGACGGGATTCCCGGCTCATATACACTCGCTTTTCTCGCTCACCCCTTCGAGGCAGAACCTGCGTCCTCATGGCGAAAACGGCATTGTGAAAGGGTCCGACGACTAGTAAGTGTTCAAGGGATTGACTAGGAAGTGATTCTCATGGTATCGTTCCTTTTCAGCATCCTCATAGAATGGAACAAGCTGTTGTTCGATGTCTATATTCCTCGTGCATGGACCCACCTTCTGAAGACTATCACAATACACTCTCCAAAGACTCCTATCTTCTCTGCTTGGCCTGTGGCACAGCATTTCACGGAATCTGACAGTGCCTATTGGGCGTCTTTCCCTAACAATGTGTTAAATACCGTACTTCAAACCGATGCAACTGTATGGCCAATCATTGGGCAGGACGTCTACAAGCGGCTCCAAGATGTGTTCGTTGCTCGCCCCAGCATGAGCGACGAGGTGGTCCAAGCTCTCGCCGACACAGGCATGAGTGTTTGTCGTCCTCCCGAACACCTCTTCCGCATGATAGAGGGATTGCCTAAATGGAACCATCGTATCCGTATCCTGACTCCAGAAAGCACATCGACTGCACTTAGGGTATGAGTCAGATTCCTCTCCATTGACCCCGCGTCTGATTATTTTGACAGGACAACTTCGCCTCGAATCTCCTCAATGCTCCAGCCGAACGACGAGCTACCATCCTTCAATACCTGCTCTCATCGAACAACATCAAGAACATCGTCGGGCTCCCAATCATCCCAACAGTTTCAGGAAGCTTCATTTCCCTCCGAGCTCAACAGGGCACCACTTCAGACATCCACCATACTCTTCTCGAAAGTTCCAATGTCGAAGTTTTCCGAGCATGCGACGGCAACGCCATTTTCATCGACGATCTCCCACCTTCAACTCAAGAGCTCGTTAGACAGCAAGCTCCTCGCTCCTTGAACGTCAAGGTCCTCGACTCTGATCAAGTCGTCAAATACCTCGGCCTACACCCAACTCGACGTGGCCTGGAGCTCTCACAGACCGAAGCAGATGCTCCAGCGGTGGCCTTCCTATCGACATTCTGGACTTGGTTCGAGAGCTGGGGTCCTCGGGGGNCTACTGCTCCCAAAGCTCGCGTCCGAGTACGTGTTGCCATGTGCGGGCGGTCTGAGGCGAGCCATTCGAAACCAACCAGTGTTCGATGCGACAGAGATCCCAGGCTTTGCAGCATGCCTGTCCGACTTCGGGGTCCCATTCGTCTCGGACGCCCTCGCATCGGAAGCAAGGACCGTCTTAACAAAATATGGTTTTTTGAGGTCGGCAACCGATATGTACGCCCTGCTTGATGCAGTAGGAGCCGTTGGGGGACCCGTGACAGATCAAACCGCCCAGCTCCTCTTCAATCATTTCAGCCAGCACATGGTCAAGTCAACGTGCCATTCCTTTTCCGGGAGGCAAAAGACGGCTTTCAGGAAGTTGCCAATCTTCCCAATCGTAGAGTACGATGCCAATGCCCAGGTGCGTTGCAGGCGGGCAGCAGTCAATGGATTGTCGGTATATGGCGTGCGGTCATTCAACCTGCTGCCGCTGTTACCCAACGCCGTTTTCGTGAATCTCAAGGTTCTCGACCCCAGGCTTCTCCCCCTGCTGAACGAATCGCAAAATCGTCCTTTGTCGGATATGGACGTGTTGGCTCTGAGTATCAAGAGGCTCGACCAGCAACCCAAGAAACATCTTGCGCTCATGCTTCGACATATTGCCAGTCACCAGTCCGGCCTCACTTACGCACTCAAGCAGTCCTTACGTTCTGAAAGATATGCGTACTCTTCCTTAGGGACTCGTGAAGCACCCCAGACTCTCATCGACCCTTCGTCCCTACTTCACCCCTTGTACACCAACGACAAGAAACGCCTCCACAGCTCCCAAGATGAGGAAGACAGGTCAATTGCCGACAGTTTGGTCAAATTAAAGCTTCTGGACAAAGCTCTGTCTGCAGACAACATCATAGATCGCATCCAGCATATTGCTTTGAACGCCAGCTTTGAAGACGCCGTCAAGCTGTTGAATATCATTTACGACCATGGATTCAACTGCCGCTCCCTCGCACTCGACAAATCATCCAGATGGTTACCGACTCAGAAGGAAACCTTGGCCGCCGCAGCGGAATGTCGGCCAGGGAAAGGCACCACTTCGGAGGAGCTTCACCTGTTCGACAAAGTGCTCGAGCTTGTGCACTCTCGCGCTATGGTTTCCCCTTCACTGCGGGCCGTCCTTGGCTGGGATGATCCCATTCCAGTGGACGTCCTGCTTGAGCAATTCAGGGAAGTTCTTGACAACCCCGAAGCCGATGTTTACCAGAGGGTGAAAAACCTCATCAAGGAGCTCAGCAGTAGACGGGATATGGAGCCAGAACACTGGAGCTCGTTGCGCCAACTTTTGGAAAACAGGGAATGGGTGCCTACGAGCGAGCACACCCTGGTCGAATCCTGGCAGGCCGTGTTTTCGTCGTCATTCCAGGGGGTATACATGGTGGCACCTGATTTGGGCATTATTGGCTCTGAGAGCCGCGATTTCTTGACGGAGCTCAATTGCTTAGCATCGTGAGTTGCCTTTGTATCAGAAGACTATTGAGGAATCTAACGAAACCCCTTCGCAGCCCATCGTTTGACACCGTAACCAAAAGATTGTCGCAGCTTAACACGGAACCACCAAGCTCTACCGTCACATCATCAGCAATCGCCGCATTGAGGTTCGCATCCTCGCTGGCCTTGACTGAAGCTCAACGTTCACAACTCGTGGTGCCTGACGATCTCGACCACCTTCAGCCGATTCAGGACATCATTTTCAACGATGTTGGGACACATTCCCTGCTACTACCGCGAAACGAGGTTTGCCTTGCAAGCAGCTCTATCGATGACGCCCTAGCTAGGGCTCTCGGCCTACAACGCTTGGGTCTCAAGCACGTCCATCTGCAGACACTTGGAGAGGATATGGGCGTTACACCAGCCACGATTGTTGAGAAAACTCTTGCCCAATACACCGAGAAGCAGTTCCTCCCCGAGTTTCTTGCAAACGCTCAAGACGCTGGCGCATCTAAGCTTATCGTCATTCTCAATGACTACACCCCGGTCGAGGGCAACTTCCTCTCGCCAGATCTGGGAAAGCTTCACGGTCCTTCGGTCATGGTGTACAACGATAGCGAATTCTCGGAGAACGACTTTGAGGGCATTTGCAAAACTCACATTGGCGGTAAAGTCGGCAATCCCGATAGTATCGGTCAATTTGGTCTTGGTGCTCTGACAATGTTCCATATCACCGAGGTGAGTGTCACATCTTGACACGGATTATCATAGCCCCTCAACCTTGGCTTAGTGTGCAGTGATCTATTCTGGGGACAAGGTTCTGTTCCTTGACCCCTCCAAGTCATATCTCCCGATCGCTGGGCGAGCATCTCTGTTGATGCCGTTGAAGGATCTTGACCGGTAAGTATTTCCATCCTCCTCCCGCATGTCTTCGTCCCTGACCGTTTCTTTTCTAGGTTTTACCCTGGCCATACTAGCTATCTGAAAGGCCTCGAGTTCTTTGATCCACAGGCATGCCGGGTCGATGGGGTGGGCTCACTTCTACTCAATTAAGATCCATTCGCTGACTTTCTTTCAGACAATCTTCTTTTTGCCATTACGGTCTCCCTCTTCGACTTCGCAGGGCAAAAAAACACTCTTCCCTACCGTTTATTCAATCGACACCTTCCAACAAACCATTCTTCGCCACTTCCACGCAAAAGCCGACGAATGCCTACTATTCATCAAAGTCAATGACATTGAAGCTCAAAAGCGAACATCTGACCAGTCTAACGATCGACTTTGGTCGTTAACCGCTTCCCGTACCGAAACAGCATTCGATGGATTGATTGAGACGAGGATATCGATCGATTCCTGCGCCCTCTCCTCCAAGAAAACCTCATCGGAGTGGTTGTCAATATCCGCCACGCTTCAAGCGCCTGACGTGCCACAAGAATGCAGGGAAGCCGTTGGGTCGAAGAAAATCAAGGTTGGATTGGCCGCGCCGCTCAGCGACGAACATCGACCCCAGTGCAGGTTCTTCTCAATGCTCCCTCTCGCCATTCCCACCACTCTTCCTGTCCATGTGAATGCATCCTTCAGGATGTCCTCTGATCGACGGCAAATGCGCCTTGACAGCTACGATAACGATGACACCCGATTCAATCGCTGGCTCCTCGAAACGCAAATTCCTCCCTTGTACCTGGCACTCCTAGAAAGGATCGCCCAAGAACGTGACAATACTAGATGGTGGCCGGGAAATCGCGAGGACGTTTCTCTACCAGAAGATGAAGACGAAGACCAGATCACAACAGCACATGAAGATGCATTAACGTCAGTCTTGACGGAGTCCCTTTATTCCACTCATCTCCCCAAATCACCACGGAGAGTTTTCTACCCCATGTATCCTGGTGGAACCCTCAAGTTTGCCGATGCCATCCTCTATTCCAAAAGGCTTCCTTCTCCGGTGCGGCGCGTAATGGACTGGCTGAGGCCTCAATCTGTTGTCGAGGTCACTGCAACAGTTAGGTCGCGCCTAAGGAAAGCTGGATCGGTCGCTATCGACCCCTCCTTCATCAGCCAGCTGCTGTTGAACGACAACGGAGCAGAGAAGGTTCGGGAACAGTTGGATCGTGACGATTTGGGAAAGTTCTTGGACTGGCTAAGCCAGGGGCAAGGCATTCACCTTCGAGGATTGCCCCTCTTGTATCTGGAGAACAAAACATGGGTGAAGTTTGAGACCGAAGGTCGAGTATACTACACCTCGCCCTCCAGTTCAAGACTCGCCAAAGGAGACTTCCTCCCCTCCGGTCGTTTTGTTCACCCGGACAAAATGCCACGCCGCTTGTTGGAGACCCTGTCAAGCTCAAACATTCAGGTTGCTGAACTGGATGCAGTGGGCGTCAAGCAGCTGGTGGAAGAAAAGCTGAGGACATTGGACTCGCAAACAAAGGCATCATGGGTTGAGCGCTTCTGGAGAGTTTATCCGACATTCCCTGAAGATGGTCTTCTCCAATCCATTGAGAACCTGCCGCTCGTCCCTACACTATCCGGAACGTCCTTCAAATCGTTGAAAGAGTGCAAAGAGAGCGCCTTGCTCACTGACAAGATCGACAATATCGAGAACACACAGCGCATAGAATGTTTCCGGGATCTTGGCATCGATGTTGTTCCCTTGGACCGCTTTCACTCCTCACTGCGTGATGCGTTGCGTCATGAAGACTATTCCCCCCCCAGGCAACCAATTCAGTCACTTCCTTCGCTGTATATCTCCTATCATCGACTCCGCTGTCCGGTCTTTCAAATCGTGGCCTTTCGATCGAAGAAATAAATTCTCGAGATGGGTTCGAGACAAGATTACGGCCAAAGTCCCAGATGAACACATTCACACTCTTCGAAAGCTTCCAGTATGGCCGGCTCGAAGGGGCTTGGAGGTTGATTGCCTGTGCTCGGCGAATGAGGTCACGCTCCTACCTTCGAATACCTCTGTCGATGTTGGTCGCTTCTGCAGAAATTACGTGACCTCACACGAAAAAGCCTCACACCTACGGCTGCAGAGGCTGACCCTGACTCAACTGTACCGCGTCCTCGATCTCCCACATCAGCTTCTCCCAGGAGAAGATGAAAGGATTTATTATAACCTGCTCACGTTGTTCCTCAATCACAACAACCGGGACATGCGAAGGATCCAGGTTCCAAACGCAGCCCGCGTGATGGTTTATTGCGACAATCTCTTTGAACGCACCCCCTTCTTTATTGCCGCTTTTGGGGAGTCTTCCGACCGCTTTCTTCTTCGATCGTTCAATTCGTTCGCTTCTGGGCTGTACTCCAGGGGTTTGAAACGCCAAACAGATCTCGATCTCGACCTCTTTTCCGAGTGTGCCCACACCTTTCAGGACGAGTATGGCAGGGTTCTCCAGGCTGATGCCCCTCTTGACCGTGAGAGGGTGCAGCGGGCTGGGATCGTTTTTCAGACATATTGTGAAACCCTCCCAGTCTATGTCCCTTCCAATCAGGCAGGAGGGTGGCAAACCCTGGACGACATTCGCTTCATCCCACGGAACATGTCTGAAGGAAGGCAATACATGTCCCGGGAAATCGAGCTTCCAGAATCGATTCGAAATCTACCTCAGCTTGTTTCCCCGAGACAGGTCGTTCGGAACGAATTTCACGGCATCGCTTGGACGCAGCGGGTACCAATAACCTTACAGCATGAACCACTCAAACGGTTATCAATGGTCTTCCCAGATTTTGGCACACCGTCTGCCAATGAAGTAGTGAGTCACTGCATACATTAACTCGATTCCGCTGCTCTAATACATCACACTTTGCCAGGTTGCACATCTGAAAGAACTCGCTCGCCTTTCGCTTTCTCATGGATCAGTCGTGTTACCCGACCTCAAAGCAACATACGAGTGGCTCAACGAACACACCTCGTACCTCGGATCCCTCAGGCCGGAGCTCCAAGAGAGCCGTATCTTTTTGAATGTCGACGATCCGAGTTCGGAGGCCTGGAGATGGTCTACTGCGCGCCAAATGGCGTTTGGAACTCGCGACGTCGGCCAGATCCAAGGAGTCCGTCAATTCCTCTCATCTTTCCCTGACCTTCTCAAGGCTGCAGGAGTGCTCGAAGCTTTCTATCCACCAATAGACGTGCGTATCCCAGATGAGCGGGACCTCCTCAACCAATACAGAAATGGATTCTCGAAACTGCGGACCATGAACCGATTCGTGGACGTCATCTTCACTCCTGAAGAAGAAGACTCAAGTCCGGGCGTCACGGACGCTTGCCTCCCTCTGCTGTGTGGACATCGCACATTCCTCTCAGTCTGCAATCCCCATTTCGAGGATAGGTTCACTGGAGGCTATGCAGATAGCCAGGGAGACCAGACATCTGATAACGGCCTACTCAATATATCCCTGCCAGCTTCAAGTTTCGCGATCAAGACTGCACTAGGTAACAATATCCCTCCTTTACTTCGCTTTGCTCTTCGCTTTGCTCTTCGCTGATCATGAACCTCAGACTACCTCTACACCGGCCAGGTCCTTGACAGGGAGGAACCGATTGAATTGGAGGATCTGTTGCAAACACTCGAACTGTCTGGTTACCTTCAAATCGATGGCTTATTCCATCTGGCTCAGCGAGAAGTAGTAGAACGGCAGCTAGTGGACCCTCTCAACTTCCCCGATGGTGAGTGGGCATCCGGCCAACGTCACGGTTATGAAACTAAACCACCTGCAGTGCGACACCGGGCCGCAGCCATTGACGCAGACGCTTTGACACAATGGTGCGATAAGTATGAGACGAGGAACCGTGAATATATCCGTGTCACTACTGGATGAAATGCTATGCTCAACTGAACGATGTACATGATACCAGATTCCGTATTTTTCTGACATGCCTTGTATTTGTAGTCTGATAATTCTAACTTCAATGTCCGTCCACAGTTCTAGTCTTCTTCCCGGATTTGGCGGGCTCGAGCAGTCAGCACAGGTACTGGTACGTACCGAAGGTATATACGTACCAAATCCTAGCCTGGCCATACCTTGCTACTCTTGGACACGTTAAACTGGACGCGTTGAAATCAAGCGACTACGTTTACCGATAGTGTCGAGGGCATTTGAGATACCCCGGAAAGAATTCGGTGGCCTGAGCGTTGAAAGCGAGCATGATGCAGAATTGGCCAATTATCTTCTCTCGTATGCGACGCACCTGATTGTAGATGAGATGATTCTCATACACGAGAAATCTGGAATGAGGAGAATGTCAGGCAGATGAGAGTTGCAAAACCCTTGTATGAGTCGTTCACACCTGTCGAGCTTTAGTAATTTCGGGGAGCGATCCTGGCCAACACGGCCAACGAACAGCGCCGGGCCATGACCACCAACGACAGTTAGCAGTATTGTGGGCAGCAAGCATGAGCAGTAACGAGCAGCACCAGCTAATATGCACCGACAAGAGTCAGCGATATGAACCAGGCAACGAGCACGAGCAAAAGGAGCAAGCACCGGGCAACGGGCATGAGTAAAATTAATGGAAACCATAGCCACCCCCAATTTGACGGATGGGGCACGTCGGATACGCTCCTACCCCGTTGAAGGCCAGTGTGTGGCTGTTAAATCGGTCGCAGAGAAATGTCGAAAGCTGGATATTAATCTGAGCTAGTTGCATGAGAAGTGCTGGCCGTCATCCTCCCCGGTGTCAAGGTCACACTGGTAGACGTCCTTTGGCAACTTGATAGTCAAACATCGAAAGGTAGGTCTGAATGTGCAGGATTACATGACCTCCTGCAATGGCGTATGGATGCTCCCCGTGTTGTATTCATCGCAAGTACAAGGAATGGAGATGGAGGTTGACTGCGACGAACAGCAAGGCGACCGTGGCAACCGATATCGGGCAGCAATAATATGATCGCCGCCATGTATGCGTTGTTCAGCCGCCACCATGAATGCCCAGTGCCCAAGCCTCAAGTTCCTGAGCAATCCCCGAGCCTCATTTGTTTTCTTTGTTCTGTACGGGTGGCTCTTCGTATGTCAGGGTGAATTTTTCCATCAACCTGGCCTTGTTCTGTGTGCGACGGCAATGCAGGAAATCCAAGGATTGTAGGTCCAACGAGTGACCCGTTTTCTACCTTTTCGACGCTGATTGACTCGGTTTCACTACAATTAGATTAATTAACAGCTGCGCATGTTCCGAAACCAGTACAAGGCATACATTTCAGTGCTCTGCTTATGTGCTCAAGGCGCTTGCTCGAACACGAGGAAACCTTCTTTGTCAGAATCCATATAAAGGGCTCATACCGCTCCTTCGATCGCTCAGAAACCTACCATGACGACCTCTTCAGCGTTTGGAGAGAACGTCGACCGCCTAGGTTCGATTCGCTCCATATTGGACAATTACCCGTTCTCTGCCGGATTGCTTCGAGAAATCCTTCAGAACTCTGATGACGCGAAAGCCACACTGCAGGTGCGGTGCCCTTTCATGTTGATCGATAACGACGCTGACACTCACTGAACGATAGACGTTCCTGTTGGACTGTCGAAAGCACCCAGCTGAGAGAATCTGCGATCCAAGTATCGCTGACACTCAAGGACCAGCATTGCTCGCGTTCAACAACGCAAAGTTTCTTCAAGAAGACTGGGTTGCTCTTCAGAATATCAGTAAATCCTCCAAAAGGGAGGACACATCGTGAGTCTGAACTAGGATTCCTCTCCTCTATACTCAGATCTAATGGTCATCCTAGTAAGATAGGAAAGTTCGGTATCGGCATCCGATCCTGCTACCATGTAAGTCTCACTCGCATACCGTTCAGAGTAACATGTTGATTGTTGACGCTGCCGATAGGTCACCGACTTCCTTCAAATCTTATCCGGAGAGGATCTTGTTATCTTTGATCCCCAGTCTTCTTTCAACGTTGATGGCGGCGCTCGCTTTCCTTTTAAGCCAGAGACCATCGAACCCATTCGCGATCATCTCCAAGCCTTTGAATACTTCCTCCCGACCAACTGGAATGGCGAAGCCTTCGATGGCACAGTCGTTCGTCTGCCCTTGAGGACGAAACCGGGGGAGCTGCGAGAGAAGATCGTCTCGCCTGAAGAAGTCAAGCAACTCTTTCAGGAGTTCATCGGGAAAGAGCTCAGCATCGCAATGCTTTTCTTGCAACATCTCCGGTCCATTGAATTCATTATCATTGATGAAGCAGGACGCGTCCAGAAGATAGCCTGTTGCACTGTCGAAATTGCTGGTCAGTTATCAGACGGTGTTTGCAAACAGGTGGTCAGCGTTCAAAGTACGGAAGCAAGCGTCAAGGAGGAATGGCTAGTGATGCACCAATCTTTCGCGAAGGAAGAAGTATTGAGGTTGCTCTCCAATCGTGTAGACTCATTCAGCGAGAATGTGTTGAAGAAGCACAAGCTACGTGCTGACGTCGGCCTTGCCTTCCCGCTGAGCCACACTCGAAATATCGAGGCCGACATCGGCCATTTGTTCACCTTCCTGCGTCTCCCCATTAAGACGGGATTCCCGGCTCATATACACTCCCTCTTCTCGCTCACACCTTCGAGGCAGAACCTGCGTCCTCATGGCGAAAACGGGATCGTGAAAGGGTCTGACGACTAGTAAGTGTATGATGGATTGACACGGAAGCAATTCTCATGATATCTTTCCTTTTCAGCATCCTCATAGAATGGAACAAGCTGTTGTTCGACGTCTTTATTCCTCGTGCATGGACCCACCTCCTGAAGACCATCACAATACACTCTCCAACCGCTCCAATCTTTTCTGCTTGGCCCGTCGCGCAGCATTTCACGGAATCTGACAGTGCCTATTGGGCGTCGTTCCCTAGGAATGTGCTGAATACCGTTCTTGAAGAAGATGCGACTGTATGGCCAGTCACGCAGAACGGCTACAAGCGGCTCCAAGAGGTGTTCGTTGCCCGCCCCAGCACGAGCGATGAGGTGATCCAAGCTCTCGCCGATACAGGCATGAGTGTCTGTCGTCCCCCCGACCACCTCTTCCGCATGATAGAGGCATTGCCTAAATGGAACCATCGCATCCTGACTCCAGAACGCGCATCGACCACACTTAAGGTATGATTCATATTCCTTGTCATTGACCTTGCTTCTGATTGTCTCGACAGGACAACTTCACCTCGAATCTCCTCAACGCTCCAGCCGGACGACGAGCTACCATCCTTCAATACTTGCTTTCTTCGAACAACATCCGGAACGTAGTCGGACTCCCAATCATCCCAACCGTTTCAGGAAGCTTCGTTGCCCTCGCTCAACAGGGTACCACTTCAAACATCCACACTCTTCTTGAAGCCGCCGATATTGGAGTTTTTCGACCATGCGATGACAACGCCATTTTCATCGACGATCTCCCATCTCCAGCCGTATCCCTGTTTAGGCAGCAGGCCCCTCGTACTCTGAACGTCAAATGGCTCGACCCCGATCAAGTTGTTAGGTACCTCGCCCTACACCCAACTCGGCGTGGCCTGGGGCTTTCACAGACCGAAGCAGATGGCGCCGCAGTCACCTTTCTCACCAGCTTCTGGGTTTGGTTTGATAGCTGGGGTAGCCGTTCATCGTTGCTCCCAAAGCTCGAGTACGAGTACTTGCTGCCATGCGCTGGTGGTTTGAGGCGAGCCATCCGAAGTCAACCAGTGTTTGATGCGGCAGGGATCCAAGCCTTGTCGGCCTGCCTGTCTGGATTTGGAGTCCCATTCCTCTCGAACACCCTTGGATCGGGAGCAAGGACCGTCCTAACGAAATATGGTTTCTTGAAGTCAGCAACCGATATGCACGTCCTCCTTGATGCAATGGGAACCTTTGCGGGATCCGTGTCGGATCAGAACGTCCAGCTCCTCTTCAACCATTTCAACCAGTACATGGTCAATTCAACGACGTATTCCTTCTCCGAGAGGCAGAAGACGGCTTTCAGGCGGTTGCCAATCTTCCCGATCGTCGAGTATGATCCTAACACCTCGGTGCGTCGCAGGCGGACAGCCGCCAATGGGTTGGTGGTATATGGCGTGTGGTCATTCGAGCTGTTGCCGGAGTTACCCAACACCGTTTTTGTGGATGTCAACGTTCTCGACCAGAGGCTCCTCCCTTTGTTGAACGAAACGCAGCCTCGCCCTGTGTCGGACATGGAGATATTGGGTCTCAGCGTCAAGAGGCTCGACCAGCAACCGAAGAACCTCCTTGCACGCATGCTTCAGCACGTTGTCAGTTACCAGTATCGCCTCACTTCCCAACTTCAGCAGTCTCTGCGTTCCGAACCATATGCGTATTCCTCGCTAGGGACTCGGCAAGCACCCCAAACTCTCATCGATCCTTCGTCCCCACTCTACTTCCTGTACGCCAACGACAAACAACGCGTCCATAGCCTCCAAGATCAAGAAGAACGGTCGATTGCTGATAGCCTTGCTAGATTAGGTTTTCTGGACAAAGCACTGTCTGCAAGCAACATCACAGATCGCATTCGCCATATCGCATCGACCGGAGCCTTCGAAAACGCCGTCAAGCTCCTGAATATCATTTACCAGCACGGGTTCAACTGCCACCATCTCTCACTCGACAGATCAGTCAGATGGTTACCGACTCAGAAGGGATTTTTGGTCACCGCAGCGGAATGTCGCCCAGGAAAGGGTACGACTTCGGAAGAGCTTCACCTGTTCGACAAGGTGCTCGAGCTCGTGCACTCCGATGCTATGATTTCCACATCGTTACGGACGGTCCTCGGATGGGACGATCCCATTCCTGTGGACGTCCTGCTTAGGCAATTCAGGGAGGTTCTCGACCACCGTGAAACCGATGTTTATCACAGGGTGAAAAATCTCATCAAAGCGCTCAGTAGCAGACGACTGTCCTTGACAGGAGCGCATTGGAACTCTGTGCGGCAACTTTTGGAGAACAGGGAATGGGTGCCTACCAACGAGTACACTCTGGTTGAAACCTGGCAGGCCGTGTTTTCGTCGTCATTCCGGGGGATATACATGGTGGCGCCTGATCTGAGCAGGACGGGCTCGGACAGCCGGAATTTCTTGACGAATTTGAACTGCTTACCAGCGTGAGTCATTACGGTGTCGAATGGCTATTGAAGAATCTAACGAGACGCTTTTGCAGTCCATCGTTTGAAACTGTAACCAAAAGATTGTCACAGCTTCGCACTGAGCCACCAAGCAAGACTGTCACATCATCGGCGATCGCCACATTGAAGTTTGCGGTCTCGCTGACCTTGACCGAAGACCAACGTTCGCAACTCTTGGTGCCTGACGATCTCCACCGCCTTCAGCCTATTCAGGACGTCCTTTTCAACGATGTTGGGGCACACTCCCTGTTACTCCCGCGAAACGAAGTTTGCCTTGCAAGCAGCTCTATCGACGACGCCCTAGCTAGGGCTCTCGGGCTGCAACGCTTGGGTCTCAAGCACGTCCACCTGCAGACACTCGGGGAGGATATGGGTGTTACACCTGCCACTATTGTTGAGAAGACTCTTGCCCAGTACACCGAGAAGCAGTTCCTCCCTGAATTTCTCGCAAATGCTCAAGACGCCAACGCATCCAAGCTTATGGTCATTCTCAACAACTACGTCTCAGTCGAAGGCAACTTCCTTTCCCCAGCTCTGGAGAGGCTTCACGACGGCCCCTCGGTCATGGTGTATAACGACAGCGAATTCTCGGATAAAGACTTTGAGGGCATTTGCAAAACTCATATCGGCGGTAAGGTCGACAATCCCGATAGCATCGGGCAGTTTGGTCTTGGTGCTTTGACAATGTTCCACATAACTGAAGTGAGTTCGACCTTCGCAAGAATTATTATGCAGTCCATTTAACATTGGTTTAGTGCGCAGTGATCTATTCCGGGGACAAGGTACTGTTCCTGGACCCCTCCAAATCACATCTGCCAATCGCTGGACGAGCCTCTATGCTGATGCCGTTGAAGGATATTGACCTGTACGTGCTTGTTTCTTGACCTGGCATGTCCTCATCGCTGACCCCGACCTCCTTTCCTAGGGTGTACCCTGGCCACACTAGCCATTTAAAAGGTCTGGATTTCTTTGATCCAAAGGCGTGCCGTGTCAACGGGGTTAGCTCTCTTTCTACTCTATTGAGTTTCGTTCGCTAATCTCCCCTCAGACGATCTTCTTCCTACCACTGCGATCCTTTTCATCGACTCCGCAGGGCAAAAAGCCATTCGTCCCCACCGTTTATACAACCTCCACGTTTCAGCGAACCATTCTTGACGACTTCCGTAGCAAGGCTGACGAGTGCTTGTTATTCATCAAGGTCAACAACATTGAGGCCCGGCTACGGACATCTGCCCAATCTAGCATTCTCCTTTGGTCGTTGATCGCTCGCCGTACAGAAGCAGCGTTCGATGGATTAATCGAGACGAAGATATGGATTGATTCCTGCGCTCCCTCCCACCCGAAGGCGTCATCGGAATGGTTGACAATGTCGGACAGATTCCAAGCATCTGACGTACCATCGGAATATAGGGCAGGCGTTAAGTCGAAGGGCATTAAGGTGGGGCTGGCTGCGCTCCTTAGCGACGGACATCGAACCCAGTCCAGATTCTTTTCAACACTTCCTCTCGCCATTCTCACCACTCTTCCTGTTCACGTCAACGCATCCTTCAGGATGTCCTCCGATCGACGACAAATCCGCCTTGACAGCTATGATAACGACGAAACCCGGTTCAACCGTTGGCTCCTCAAGATGCGAATTCCTCCCTTATATCTAGCGCTCTTGGAACGGATCGCCCAAGAACGTGACAATGCTAGATGGTGGCCGGGAACTCGTGTGGACATATCCTCTCCAGGAGACGAAGACGAAGATCATATCACAACAGCAAATGAAGATGCACTGACGTCAATCTTGACGGAGTCGTTCTATACCACTCATCTTCCCGCATCATCACGCAGCATCTTTTCCTCGATGTACTCCGGCGAAAGCTTCAAGCGCTCGGATGCTATCCTCTATTCCACTACCCCTCCTTCTCCAGTGCGGCGCGTACTCGATATGATGAAGCCCAAATCTATCGTCAAGCCTACCGCACAGATTAGGCTGCGCCTAAGGAAGGCCGGATTGGCCGTTGTCGGTCCCGTCTTCGTCAGCCAGCTGTTGCTGAACAACAGGGGAGCAGAGAGGGTTCGGGAAGAGTTGGGCGATGACGGATTGGCAGATCTCCTGGTCTGGTTAAGCAAGGAAGAAGGTATCCATCTCCAAGGATTGCCACTCTTGCGCCTGGAAAACAAGACATGGGCCAAGTTCGAAACTGGAGGTCAAGTTTACTATAGCTCGCCCTCTAGTTCGAAAATGGTCAAAGACGACCTCTTACCTTCTGGTCGATTTGTTTACCCGGGCACAATGCCGAAGACTTTGTTGAAGACGTTATCTACCTCAGCCATTAAGGTCGCCGTACTGGATGCCACGGGTGTCGGGCAGCTGGTGGAAGCAAAGCTACAGACGTTGGACCCGCAAACGAAGGCAGCATGGGTTGAGCGCTTTTGGAAGGTGTTTCCGACATTCCACCAAGATGGACTTCAAGTTCACAAATCCATCGAAACGCTGCCGCTCGTCCCTACCCTGTCTGGAACGTCCTTCAAGTCGTTGCTCGAGTGCAAGGAAAACGGATTTTTCACCGATTCTCGCGACCATGAATGGCTTGTCGAATGTTTCAAGGGTCTCGGTATCGATGTCGTCCCTCTGGACCGCTTTCCGTCCGCACTGCGTGAGGTTTTGCGTTCTAAGGATTATTCCCTCCCGGGCGCCCAATTTGATCGCTTCCTTCGCTGTGTATCTCCCATCCTCAATTCTGCTGTCCAGTCTTTCAAAAGGTGGCCTTTGGATCGAAGAAACAAGTTCTCGGAATGGGTTCGGGAAAGGATCACTACCAAGGTTTCAGAGGAATATGCTCACACTGTACGACAACTCCCCGTATGGCCGGCGCGAAGGGGCATGGAATTTTCCCTGTGCTCGGCGAATGAGGTTAAGCTCTTACCCCACGGTATCTCTATCGATGCTGGACGCTTCTGCAGAAGCTTCATGACAGCCGAAGGTGGAGTCTCACACCTTGGGGTAGCGAGGCAAACCCTGACCCAATTGTACGTCGCTCTTGATCTACCGCACAAGCTTCTTCCAGGCGAAGATGAAGAGATCTACAAAAGCCTCCTCACAAATCTCCTCAATCTCAGCAACAGGGACGTGCAAAGGATCCAGGTTCCAAATACTTCTCGAGTATTGGTGAATTGCGATAATTTCTTCGAACGCACCACCTTCTTCATGGCCGCTTTTGGCGAGTCTTCCGACCGCTTTCTTCTGCGATCATTCGATTCGTTCGCATCTAGGTTATATTCCAGGGGTCTGAAACGCATAACAGATCTCGATCTCGACCTCTTCTCACTGTGTGCCCGAACATTTCAGGACGAGTGTGCCAGCGCCCTCCAGGACGGCGGGCGTCTTGATCACGAGACGCTGGAGCGCGCAGAGATCGTTTATCGGACTTACTGCGAAACACTCCCACTCTATGTCCCTTCCAACCAAGCAGGACGGTGGCATACCCTGGATGACATTCGCTTCATTCCACGGAGCATGCATGAAGGAAGGCGATACGTGTCGCAGGATATTGAGCTTCCAGCATCCATTCGAAGTTTGCCTCGCCTCGTTTCCCCCAATCAAACCGTCCAGTCCAAATTCCACGGCATCTCTTGGACGCAGCGGGTGGCCTTAGAACAGCAACCACTTGAAAGGTTATTGGTGGCGTTCCCAGATTTCGGTAAACCGTCTACCAAGGAAGTAGTGAGTCACTGCTTGGCTTGACACCATCGTGCTGCTCTAACGTGTAACACTTTTTTCCAGGTCGCACATCTGAAAGAGCTCGCTAGTCTTTCTCATGGATCAATCGTGTTACCTGACCTCATCGCGACATACAAGTGGCTCAACCAGCAAGACACCTCGATTCTTGAATCCCTCCGGCCGGAGCTTCAAGAGAGCGCTATGTTTTTGAATGTCGACGATCCGAATTTTGACGCCTGGAAATGGTGTGAAGCGCGCCAGATGGCATTTGAAACTCACGACGTCGGCCGCATTGAAGGTGTTCGTCAATTCCTCTCACCCTTCAAACGCCTTCTCAAGGCCGCGGGAGTGCTGGAAGCTTTCTATCCAGAACTAGAGGCGGGAGACGACGTTCGTATCCCTGACGAAAGGGACCTCCTCAAGCAATATAGGGATGGATTCTCGGAGTTGCGGGCAATGAACCAGCTCGTGGACGTCATCTTTACTCCTGAAGATAAAGACTCGAGCGAAGCCATCACGGATGCTTGCCGCCCTTTGCTGAGTGCTCACCGCGCGTTCCTGTCCGTCTGCAACACCCACCTAAAGGATAGGTTCACTGGAGGCTATGCAGATAGTCAGGGGTCCGATGACGGTTTACTCACGATATCTCTGCCAGCTTCAAGTTTTGCGATTAAGACTGCATTAGGTAACAATTTCCCTCCTTTGATTCGCTTCGTTCTTCACTGATCTTGAATCCCAGACTACCTCTACACTGGCCAGGTCCTTGACAGGGAACAGTTTGTCGAATTGGAGGATCTGTTGCAAACACTCGAACTGTCTGGCTACCTTCAAATCGATGGCCTATTCCATCTGGCTCAGCGAGAAGTAGTCGAACGGCGGCTAGTGGACCCTCTCAACTTTACCGATGGTGAGTGTGTATGCGGCCGGCGTCACGATTATGAAACTAAACCACTTGCAGTGCGAACCCGGGCCGCAGCCATTGACGCAGACGTCTTGACACGATGGTGCGATGACTATGAGACGAGGAACCGTGAATATATCCGTATCACCGCTGAAGGAAATGCTATGCTCAACTGAACGATGTACATTATACCAGATTCCGTATTTTCTGACATGCCTTGTATTTTTAGTCTGATAACTCCAACCAATGAATCTCTCCTGAGCTAATGTTTTCTTCTGAGTGATCAGAATGGTACGTACCCTAGGTAAGGATGTACCTGGCCGTTGTATGCGTTGAAATTGACGCGTTGAAATCGAGCGACCAAGGCTTGCCTTGCTTCGCTACGGCATTGGGATCCAGGTATACGGCCTGTCTGTTGGATATTGACTCGCTATGAATATGAAAAAATTCATCGATTCTGAGCAGTGACTACCGTTCAATTGAGTTGTGTGTTTGAGGTTAATTGCTTCCTGTACGCACAGCATTGGATATGATGCCAGTGAGTTTGCAATCTCAATTGGTGTGGAAGTCTCGACATGTGCTGACGCTATCTTGGCATCGCGATCGTTATTTAGTTTAGACATCCCACAGGAGGCGCTAAAAAGCTGTCTCAGAGCAATGCCTCTCTCTTAAACACGATTTATTGACGTATGGCCCCTCCATAATCTCGCAAATGCTGACTTTCTCTTGTCACAGAAGCTATTGAGCCTCAATTCAACGCGTACAATTCATTTGTCCAGCACCGCTCAATAAATTGAACGCATCCAAACCCTGTGGATGGAAAGGTCAAGCGCGATGTAAAGACGCAGCTATGTCTGCATATTTCCGGGCACCTCATACATCCCGGTCATTGAATACTCAAACCCTGCTACATCTTGTCATAGTGCTCAAAATTGGTGAGGCTTGCATATGGGGGGTCAAAGCGAGATGAAGCCAAGATGGGGGTCAATGCAGAAAAGACATACTGAGCAAGACTGGTCAGAGAATGACCTGCCAAGAAGTAAACAGGGATAAGCCGATCGAGGACGTCCCTTTCAAGACACTGGGGCATAGGGATTAGGGATAGTGTCGAGGCCGTTTGAGGTACCCCCAGAAAGAATTTGGCGGTCTTTGTGCCTTGAAAGCGATCATGATGCGAGATTCGCCAATTGTTCTCCATTCATCCTTCATCATTCCGTATCACCACCGTCTTCATCCCCTGCGTTTCACATAGAGACCGTTTACTCAGCCTGACACTAATCAAGCTCTGCTTATTGACCAAGGTTATGCCAGTAAAATCCAGTGAAGAATCCGAGTCAGCTCATTTTCCTTATAGATCGAACAACAATCCGCAGCGTTCTGCGGGCTCCCAGATAAGCTCCAACACGAGGCGTTTCAATCTAGTCCATATTCAAGGCGTAAAGCGTAACCACACACTGAACCGCGGGCCACCTGACACGTTCGGATATATAAGACTCGGAGCTCTTAGCCTTTGTTTCGGCAACCACGACCTCAGTCATGGCAAACTCCTCAGGTTTCGGGGAGAGCGTTGACCTCCAAGGGTCTATTCGATCTATACTCGATAATTACCCTTTCTCTGGGGGGCTATTGCGAGAAATTTTGCAAAACTCGGACGACGCAAAGGCGACAAATCAGGTACGAGTCGCAGTGTGGGTAGGCTTTCTGTGCGGAAACTCAACCAAAGGCACAGGTCTTTCTCTTAGACTGCAGGAAGCACCCCACAGCAAGAATATGTTCTGCCAAGATTGCAGATTCTCAAGGACCCGCCTTACTTGCTTTCAACAACGCGACGTTTTTACCAGAAGACTGGAAAGCTCTTCAGAACATCAGCCGGTCCTCTAAGAGAGAGGACACATCGTAAGTCTATTCTCAGATTTTCAAGACATGCAACCCACAAAGAACACATTTCACAGGAAAATAGGGAAGTTTGGTATCGGTATCCGATCATGTTACCATGTACGTTCATACATTCCCTCTGGTGCTACCGCCGTCTCACCAGGCCAAACCTGGTTACCTAGATCACAGACTACCTTCAGATCCTTTCGGGAGAAGACATCGTAATTTTCGACCCTTTATTCTCTTTCAGCGATGACGGAGGCACCCGCTTTAAGCTAAGCCCAGAGACCATCAACCCAATACGAGACCACCTTTGCGCCTTTGACCAATTTCTCCCAAACGGGTGGGATGGAGAGGCCTTCAATGGAACAGTTGTCCGCCTTCCTCTCAGGACGGAACCTGGCGATTTGCGAGAGAAGATCGTCCACCCAACAGAAATCGAGCAACTGTTCCGGGATTTCATCAAAAGCGAGATCAACATTTCGATGCTTTTCTTGCAACATCTTTGTTCAATCGAGTTAGTCGTCGTTAACGAAAACGGAAGGCAACACCAGCTTGCAAGATGCACTATCGAAGTTGACGACATTCTGCCCAACGGAAACTGTACGAAGGTGGTTCGTGTCGAAACCAATCAAGCCAGCCCTCAAGTAGAAAAGTGGTTGGTCATGCATCAACGTTTTGCGCAGGAAGAAGCTTTTCACAGGCTTTCTTCTCTCGCTGGTTCACTCAGTGAGCGAGTTCTGAAGAAGCACAAACTGCGCCCTGATGTTGGGCTGGCATTTCCATTGGAACCGACTCCCAGTCCCGACAGCGGTATTGGACAACTGTTCACGTTTCTACGACTCCCACTTCCAACAGGATTCCCTGCTCATGTCCACGCATTTTTCTCTCTGACGCCCTCGCGGCAGAATTTGCGCAATGCCATTGACAGTGGTATTGTGAAGGGCTCGGACGACGAGTACGTGTTGAATGGTGGATGTCAAATTATGTAAATCTGACCGAGCTTCATTCCTAGCATTCTTATCAAGTGGAACAAAATTCTTTTTGAAGACTTCATCCCTCGCGCATGGGTATATCTTCTGGAAACGCTTGCCGGACTGGGTGCGCCCATTGACATCCTTTCGGCCTGGCCCGCTGCCCAATCCTTCACCAAGTGCGGCGAGAGTGTGTATTGGGCGTCATTCCCCGAGAACGTGTTAAAATACGTCATCGAAACTGGGGCTGCCGTCTGGCCAGCGTTGGGACAGACCAATTATAAAGACCTGCACAATGTCTTTTTTGTCTGCTCCAAGATCAACACCGGAACACCGGAAGCTCTCGCACGTCAAGGACTCAGCATTTGTCGCCCTCCTGCCCATATTTTCAAGATGGTGTCGAGCTCAAACTGGAGTCACCAGTGCATTCTAACTCCGGAGCATGCCTCAGCTGCCCTCCAGGTGAGTTTGGCTGCTCCTGAATCGTGATCTGTACTCATATATCATAAGCGGCATTGGCAGGCGACTTCCTTGCCAAGTATCGGTGATCAAGACAGGAATGCCATCATTCAATATCTGCTCTCATCGGGAAATATCAAGAACGTAGTCAACCTTCCTATTATTCCGACGGTTTCGGGCCGCTTTGTCGCTCTTTGCGAACGAAATTCTTCTGCCACTATCCACACCCTCCTCGCAAGGCCCGACTTCGAACTTTTCAATGCATGCGATGGCGATGCTATCTTTCTCGGTCACCTACCCCCTTCTGTTGTACAACTGTTCGAACGGTCTGGCCCGGTTAATGTTAACGTCAAGTTACTTGACAATCAGCAAGTCCTAGAATACCTGGACTGTCATCCAACTCGCCAAGGAGTAGACCTCGCGACATTCAGAGTGGATGGGGCAGCTAGCCAGTTCCTATCGCGTTTCTGGATTTGGGTGGAAGGGTGGAGGCGTCGTTCGGAGTTGGTGCCAATGCTCGAATCTCGATATCTTTTACCAGAACCGTATGGAATGAGGCTTGCTATTCGCACTCAGCCGCTTTTCAGAGCAGTCGAAACTCAACCGGTTTTGGCTACCTCCTTATCCAAGCTTGGAATTCCATTCCTTTCGACATCGTTACAAGTCGACGCCCAGGAAAAGTTGGAGATCTTCGGTTTTCTCAAGACAGTGGGTGATATCCGCGATATTCTCAAGTGCTTGGCACGCTGTCATATTGCCGGAGCGGTTCCTCTCACCGATGAAGAAGCCACCGTTCTCTTGAAGCATTTCAACCGCTGCATGGTGAACGTACCCATCAAGGATTTCTCGGAGCCCGAAAGGGAAGCGTTCAAAATGGTGCCTATATTTCCGGTTGTGCAATTCAAGGACAATGACCGGGGCTTCGAAAAGAGGTTTACCTCCGTCGAAGGCCTGATGGTGTATGGAGTGCGTTCCTTCGAACTTCTTCCATGCTTGGACAATGCTGTCTTCATCGACGTGAATAATCATCCTCTTGCCCTTGACCCAGCATTACTCCCCATCCTAAGTGAGCGCCCCTCGCTATCGGATTTGGATATCCTCGAACTCTGCGCTACAACTCTTCCCCAGCACTCGAAGGAGCACCTTGTTCGCATACTCAAACATGCCGCCAGCTGCCAACAGCTGATATCTCCCAAACTTCATCATGTTCTCCAATCTCAGGCTTATGCATATGCATCCAATGGCTCCAGGGAAGCACCTCAGACACTCATCGACCAGCGATCACCCATCCACTTTCTCTATGCCCGTGAATTAAGTCGTCTTCCCCGGCTCGAAGACAACCACGATCGTCAAATAGTCGAAGCATTATCCGTATTAGGGCTTCTCGACCAATCTCTATCAGCAAGCAACGTCATGGACAGGATTCGATGCATTGCTCTGAACTCCGACGTCGAAAACTGCCTTACATTTCTCCAGGTTCTTGAAGATCATTCGTTCAACTACAAGTCCCTGTGCGGCCACGGCTTCAACAAGTCTATCGCTTGGCTACCCACCCAGAAAGGGTCCTTGGCGAATGCCATCGACTGCCGGCCGACACGGCTTCCTAATGCCGAGCCCAAACTCTTCGATCAGGTGCTCGACCTTTTGGATGATAGAGCACGGATCCCGGCATCTTTGCAGCAGATTTTAGGGTGGCATGAGCGCATCCCGCTAAAAGTGCTCTTTGAACAATTTGAGCGCGCCCTCGAGTTGCCCAAAATCGCCGCCTTTTCACGAGCGAAGAGCCTTCTCAAAGAACTGAGCCAAAGGGACCTCTCGGGGCGACACATGGAACAGTTGCAGGACATTTTGCAGAAAAAAGCTTGGGTTCCCACCACTGCTGGTAAACTTGTAGAATCGTGGCAAGCAGTCCTCGTTCCGTCGTTTCCAGGGGTATTTACTGTCGATTCGGAGTTAAAAAACAGCGAAGAGGGCAAACAGCTCTTAACAACCTTGGGGTGCCTGGGAGAGTATGTGTTCTCTGAAATCCTGAATAGCGATGTTTGTGGCTCAAATTTGACTTCTAGACCTTCGTTTGACACCATCCAACGAAGATTGACGCAACTTTCCAAGGAGTCACCCGGACCCACGCGCACTCATTCAGCAATTGACGCTTTGAAATTCGCGTGTAGTCGCCCCATAAACTTGAGCTCTGAGGAACGCTCCCAGCTCCTGGTACCCGACAAGTTCCATCAACTCCGTCCAGTTGAAAATGTCGTCTTCGATGATTTAGGGCCCGAAAAATCGGTCTTTGTATCCCAGGGGCTGCATATCGTGAATTCGGCAGTTGACGACACTCTCGCGGTTTACCTTGGGCTGGAACGATTGGGCTTGAAGCATTCCCACTTGCACACCCTGGGCGAGGATATGGGCGTCAAGACCGTCACCATCGTGCAGAAAACGCTTGAGCAATACACCGAGAAACAATTTTTGCCCGAGTTTCTCGCCAATGCTCAGGATGCGGGAGCGTCTAGATTCTCCATCATTGTCAACGAATTCGCGTCCACTCAGGGCAACTTCCTTTATCCGACTTTCCGAGATGGACTGCATAAAGGGCCGTCCGTTATGGTCTATAACGATAGCGAGTTTTCGAAGCAGGACTTTGACGGGATTTGTCGAACTTACCTTGGAGGAAAGACAAACAGCCCTGATAGCATCGGCCAGTTTGGCCTGGGGGCATTGACCATGTTCCACATCACCGAGGTGAGCGGGTGAATTGAAATACTCAAAAGGCTGCTCTCACTCGCTTTCAGTGCGCCGCAATCTACTCAGGGGATGAGGTTCTGTTCCTTGATCCTTCCAAGAAGTATCTACCAATCGTGAAGCAAGCTGCTGTCAGGCTTCCGCTGAAGGTTATCCATGAGTAAGTTATCTGCTTTTCCGTTGTAAATTCGGTCGCTGAGCCGGAACCAGCGGTTACCCAGGTCACACAGGGCTTTTGCGAGGTCTAGAGTGCTTTGATCCGGTGACCCCTCGAGTTAACGGAGTATGTTTCGCTGTATGTCTATCTTAGCTCGTACTTACATCTAATCCGCAGACTATCTTCTTCCTGCCACTGAGAACAGCGGAAAATTGTCCAAATCCGTTCATTCCAAATATGTACTCGCTGGACTTGTTCCGAAGACAAATTCTTCAAGATTTCGAAACTAAAGCAGCAGAATGTCTTCTTTTCATCAAGCTGAACCACATCGAAGCGGTCTCGCGGGAGTCATCACAGACATGCCGACATCTCTGGTCCTTCACAGCACAACGCTCTCACTCGGAAGCGAACGAGGACGGGATGGTAGAAACCAAGATGGCAGTAGAGTCACTCTCCGCTGGAGAGTCCCGAAGGTCCATAGCAAATTGGCTGATCGTTTCGAAAGCATTCCAATCGAGCGATGTTCCACCCAACTGCAGACTGGAACTGGGATCAAAAACTCTCCGAGTTGGACTTGCAGCGTGCCTCACAGACGAGCAGAAAATCTACTCCAAGTTCTTCTCAATGCTCCCCCTCGCGCTCCCAACAAGTCTCCCCGTCCATGTGAACGCATCCTTCAGGATGTCGTCCGATCGACGTCAAATTCGACTCGACGCGTATGACAACGACGAAACACGATTTAACCGGTGGCTGCTTACGAGCCAACTGCCAGCAGTGTACCTCAGCCTTTTGGAAGGGATAGCTCACGAACGCGATAACAGTCGATGGTGGCCAGGCTCTCGAATGAGAGCTGCCCAGTCACAAAACGACGAGGATACTCAACAGATCACAACCGTTCACGAGGATTCGCTTACTGCTACACTGACCAAAGCGTTCTATTCGGCTCACCTTGTGTCATCGGCTCGCCGAGTTTTTTGTTCGATGTATTGTGATCAAGCCTTCGACTTCTCGACAGCCGTACTGTTTTCAGGTCTGGTCCCCAATGCCGTCCGAGAGGTGTGCGACATTCTGCAGCCCCCTGCCCTGATCAAGCTCAACACGGGGTCGGTCTCAAGGCTGCGTACCGAGAAGGTTGAATTTCAAGCTTTGGGCCCCACGTTCTTGAAGGAGCTTCTATTAGCGGATGGAGGGGCGGAGATCGTCAGGGAAACTCTCACTCATGAAGCTTTGGAAGAGCTTCTCATCTTTCTCAGCGAAGGGGAAGGTGACAATCTCCAGGGACTGCCACTCCTACGCCTGCAGGACGAAACCTGGACGAAATTCGAATTTTATGAAGATGCCTCCAGACGCTACAGCTCCTCCTTTATCCTTGAATACGTCAAAAACGGCCTTTTCCCTGCAGACCAATTCGTCCACTCCCAGTTCTTCCCCTCTCGAAATACGCCAGAAGGCTCCCTTCTGCTAAAAATTCTTTTGGGATCCAATATCAATGTGGTAAACCTGGATTCGGCAGCGGTTGAACGGCTCACGGAGGAACGCTTAGCAACAATGGTCCCCGCAGACAAAAATGCATGGATCATGTCATTCTGGAGGATGTACCCTTTTTTCCCAACCGAAGGCCTCAGCAAATCGATCGAAACCTTGCCGCTAGTTCCCACTTGGAATGGAGCAGCCTACAAATCGTTCGTTCAGTGCAAGAACAACGGCGCTCTGCTCATAGATCCTCTGGAGGGAGATTGGCTCAAAAGCTGCCTGCAAGATCTAGGAATAGATGTCATCGCGTTGGATACTCGATTCCCCTCCACACTGCGCCTTCTCCTGGATTCTTCCGAGTACGCATCCACTGGAACCTTCTTCCACCGATTCCTTCAGTGTCTTTCTCCTATTGTAGATGGGGCCGTAGGGATACTTAGAAGCTGGCCGGCGCAGCGAAAGTCTACCTTCGCAGAATGGGTTCGTTCCGAAGTCAGCAAAAATGACCCGATGGAGAAGGGGGATATCCAAGTGGCGCGGAAGCTGCCTGTTTGGCGTGCAAGGAAGCAAATGGAAGAAGCTCTTTGCCCGGCCAACCATGTCCAGTTGTTGCCGTATCGCATCCCTCTCGAAGTAGGATGCTTTAGCACTACCTTCAGGACCTCAGACAATGCAGTTCAGCACCTCGGTGTTAAACGGACAACTATCGAGGATTTGCATCAGCGACTCCGACTCCCAGACGTCCTTGGGGTAGGAGAGGAGGAAGACACTTATAGGATCCTTGTCAGGAATTATCTCCTCTCCGACTACATTGAACACATTGTCATGCCCAACGCTGACCGGAATATGGTTGACTGCGAGGACCTTTGCGAGCGTAGTACCTTTTTCCAAGCGGCCTTCGGAGAGTCATCTCCACGATTCCTCCTACCATCCTTTAACCTCTTTGCAAGGGATCTGCACTCTAAAGGCTTGCGTCGTGAGGAAGACCTCGACCTTCCCCTATTCCGTCAATGTGCCCAAGCCTTACAACGCGATCCTACCCCTCCTCACGAAAAGCTGGAACGAGCACAGATTGTCTATCGCGTCTACTGCGAGACTCTTCCCCTCCATGTTCCATCCGGCCACGGTGCTGGATGGCACGACTTGGATGATATTCGCTTCATACCCCGGAATCCAAGCCCAGTCAGGCGACGAGGTCTTTCGTCCGAAATTGAACTTCCCTTACACATCCGCCAATTACCACCTGTTGTTGCCCCACGAGAGGTCGTCCAGGAGAAATTCCTTGCAATAGCTTGGACCCAGCGGGTGGCGTTGCAAGCGGAGCCCACTCAACGGTTGCTTGTGGCGTTCCCAGATTTTGGCTGTCCTACTGGCCAGGAAGTAGTAGGTATTCTTTGTTTGACTCGGGATCAACTTATTTAATCTCTCTCAGATCGCACACCTCAAAGCGCTTTGCCAACTTCCTCGTGGAACGATCGTCCTGCATGACCTCAAAGCAACATATCAGTGGCTCACCGAAAACCCTTCCGCCATCGCATCTATCGCCAATCAGCTCAGAGACGAGCCCATCTTTTTGAACGTCGACAATCCGGACGTCCATGAATGGAAATGGGCCTCGGCGAGCCAGATGGCATTCGAAACGGAGGATCTAACGAGCATCCAAGGAGTTCGCCAATTCCTCCTACCCTTCCGTGCCTTCCTGAAATCCGTTGGAGTTCTTGAAGCCTATTACCCCGAGATTGAAGCAGATAGCGAGCACAGTGGCGCTTTGTACGACCAGAAACAATTCCAGAGTCTCAGGGAGAAGCTCAACGCACAGAGGCTAGAAGGGAAATTCACAGACGTCTTATTCGTCCCACAAAAGGAAGCAAAGGGACGCACTCGTGAAGGGCTTTATAAGTTGGACCATCCTTCATTGCGAGGACATCGTAACTACCTGGCAAGCTGTGTCCCTTGGTTTGAGGATCTGTTCTTGGGGGGGTTCCGGGAGGGTTCTGGAGGTTCGGCAGGATGTGTTACGGGTTCTGTGGAGGATAGTGATAGTGATTCGGACAACGGAGAAGAAGATGTGCCAGAGGTTGAGGAGAGTGAAGAGGCTAGTGGAGCCGCCGCTACGGAAGATCTGACCAACATGCTAATCGTCCCACTGTCAAAGTCGCGTAAGACTATCGAAGCTGTCTTAAGTGAGGTTTTCTCTTTTCTCAGATTTGGTCCACCTTCGCTGAAATGGATTTTGGCCTTAGATTATCTCTACACTGGTCAACCCTTCGCGCGAGAAGAGGGTAGCTTGGAAGACTTGTTACAGACTCTCGAATTATCACACTTTTTAGACATCAGGGGACTCTTTGATCTCTCTCAACGCGAGATGATACGGCGAAGACTTGTCAACCCCGAGACACTAGAAGAAGGTAGGACGTTCGCCAGCCTTTGATAATTTCTATCTTCTAAATATCTCCGTAGTGCGAGAACGTGTCAAGGATCTCGACGCCAAAGTCATCAAGAAGTGGTGCGAGGACTACGAAAAAGCTAATCCTGAGCTTATCCGTGTCTTTTCCCAAGAAACTGGGGGGAGGTAAAGGAGATAGTATTACTATGTATATAATGTGACACATCTAAAGTTCCACGATTTTTAACTGTTGACTCCGACGTCCTCTCCAACCTTGACACAGAAAATAACACTCGCTCGACTCCGCGCGGCTTGAGGCTGGCTTCACAACCCGAACAAAATTGAATCTTGATTCGAGTTTTTCGATCCGAAACTTGTCCAGCTCAGGGTGAGCGAAGTATTTCATGCTAGAATGAGCGTCAGCATCACAGTCCGTTGAGCCGTGGAAACGCGACTTACAGAATGACACCACCTCTTTTGCGCCCGATGCTTGTTGCGGTACGCAGATGCTGTTTAGCGAACGAGAGGACAGCTTCACAAATACGGAGACTTGATTGAACATCATGGATCTCGTTACCGGATGCGTTGGCAGCCATATCTGAAAGGATTACATCAACCTTGCTACCCGGACTACCTTTGGCTGCCAGTAAACCGTGGATGAGCTTTCCGGTCTCTGGGGCCAGAAAGTCAGCAACGATCGGATGTACGCCGTAAATTGGCTGCATCCGCAATAAATCAACGGCGACAATTGTTCCGCGACCGCCAGCAGGTCTGGCTTCGATGTCGTCGATGTTGAGGGGATCAAAATTGGTTGCTTTGGTAGGCGGCTGTTTTTCTGTCGTGATGATCCTATCATTGGAATCGTCCAGAGTCGGTTTCACTCGTCGTTTGGGCTGCTGGCCAACTGCAAGACTCCATCCCGCGTTCCGGACACTTGCAGGGCCTCGTGACGGGGTGTTACCATCCGGCGGGAACCCGAATTTGCCAGCGACGACCTGGCTCCAGCCTCCAGGTGCAGCACCGAGGTCGACCACTGCTTGAACGTCTTGTTTCGAGAGAAAATTATCCCACTGGTTGTCTATTTCAAGCAGTTTGAAGGCAGACCTTGACCGGTAGGCTGCTGGGTCTGCTAGACGCTTCTTCACGTATGGATCATTGAATTGTCGGGCGATCCATTGTCGGGACGATGAATGCTTTGATAGCAGGCTGAGAGTCGGTCGAAAAGACATATCACTGGGACATAATAGAGGGATACACGGAGCAGTGGAAGGGTGCACTCAGAACTGCCGTAAGGGCTGAAATTATGACTATATTTGTGCATGTTATGACCGGAAGCTATTGGCCCTGGGTGACTAAGAGATGATGGCGATCGTGGCTTGAACTCAAACGCTCACCTGCTCATCTCGATTCGGTTCTGTGTAAAATCAGGGTTGGCAACACCTATGTTTCGCTAACTAAGCTATAACCTCAATCAATCCAACATTCTCAGAACTGATATGGATTTCGAAGCACCAACGACATTATGTCCTGGATTTAAGCAGGTCGAAGAATTTGGGCCAGATGAAGAGTATGAAGAGGAAGAGGAAATATCATATGTAACTCTCGACCTTGGGAACGTGGAGCCCACACTGGTTCCCAGCGCTTCAAGCTACCATCTAATCGTAGATCCTCTATTGATCTATACCCTGATACAAACTGACCAGGTGCTCCAGGGACTCGATTCCCCGACCCCGTTTCTGCAACTTCAGGGAACAGTGCTTAAGGGACATCACCATCACCTCCTGGGCACAGAATTGATTTTTTCGGAAGACAAAGGTACTTCTTAACGATGATTGATACATATTTTGAAGATTGACGCCGAGCAGAACATCATAAGCGTACGATCCAGCACGCTGCCAATACGGAGCAAAGGATCCTCTTCAAGGAGATAACCTTGCAGCATAAATCCCCTCCGCCTAGTCCCAAGTCTCGGGAGAAGCAGCTAGATACGGTAGACAATCTCGATCTTGCTGGAAATGCTCCCCGGGCCATGAATGTGGACGAAGATGGCCAGAGGATTGATCGCATGACAGGGAAATCTGCCCCACTCACGAGAGCAATGAGAACCAAAGGAACCGTCAAAAAGAAACCTTCCGAATCCAGTCCTAAACCCTCGATATCAAAGAAGGGGATGGGAAAAGTTGACTCGGACCATGCGCTTGCCTCTGATGTGGACGCTCCTGATGATATGGATACTACATAACCCTGTACTAATACCCTGAAGGTGACGGTATTTTCAATTGGCTGTGGTCTTACCTGGCTCTCGCCCCATTTTGACACTTGTTTGGTCTCCTCATCGCCGTACATCTCTATTTTAGGCCAGTTCTCGATCTCGTGTCACCGGTTCACAGCGCCGCAAGTCTGTCACTCTTGTTAGGTCCTCTGCGTTGTTCTGATTCCGTATCTCTGATGTCCTTAAATTCAGGCGATTGTCGGGATGTGTGTTGTTACCCCCAAGACGACCATTTTCGATGAAAATATGCCTCACGTTCTAAAGCCGTATGATAGTTCAATCGTGCGCAAATGAGGAAGGCCGCTGGACAGTGTCCCATGGCCATTGACATCAGCTGACAACTGCAAACCAGATATCTGCAAATCTAATTCCCGCCAACCGTTTCCTGTCTCTGAATACCCAGCAGAAACTCGTGTCGAGCCAGATAAGAAATTCCCTGGCCCGTTATTTCTGATTGTAGAGATGGTTCTCCGATTCTACGGTGCTTCTCTTGCAACGTTTCCGGGGAATTCGCAATGGGAACCCGTGGCTTTCTCGTGCGAATCGCGTTCCTCCGTCCCTCTCGTCAGACCTTTCTCACCTTAGGAAAGAGCGCTGTACAACACCCTTCCTCTCTTCAATTGACTATATTAGTTACCCACATATTTCTATATTGCTGGCGCGAAACGTGACAGGAAATGTATGTACGTTCCGCCTCCAATTACACTCAGATTGTATCGCTTATCTTTTGGGAGATGCTTGTCCATTCTATGCAGTGCACACGGTCCGTACATCCTAACTGCGTATTACTGAAGCAAGAGATGCCAGACGTCTCTTTCACTATTGCTCGGAACAAGACCTCCCCACCTCCATCCGACGCCCGCCGCCCGTGGTGTAAAATCTGTGCAGGGAGCGTATGGATCGCCCATCTCCAGGCCCAAACCACTTTCATGTCGCCACCCATTCAATCGACGGCACGCGGCCTGATGTACCTCGTGCAACACGTCTAGGACGCACACGATTGGCATGGAGGTCTGGGTGGGGAAGACAACGATTGGGTCATCGCCCATGAACGGCGCACGGATCGTCAGCGAGTCGAGGCCTGGCGTCGTTGCCCTTGCCAGTCGCCACTGCCAATCACTTCTCATCCCTATGACCAGACACGTTGCTTGTGCCGGCGGTAGGCTGATGTCGTACTCGATGGCCCTTGCAGCGAGGAGTCCATCCAATACCACCGTCTCTTGGGCTTGTGCTGGAAGCTGTTTATGATAGGGCTTCTGGTGCCGACCAGCCCGCCTCATGGGTTGCCCACTCGGCCGTAAATTCGACGACGGTAGTGAAGGTCCAGCGGCAGTACTCATCGACCGTGCCCCCGTCGGCCAACCTCCAGGCGGGACGCCGTTAGAGGAAGAACAGTAGGGCGGTCCGTGTGACATGCTGCAATCTTAGTCTCTTTGTATATTCAGCATCGACTCTACGGTATCGTGCTGTTTGTGCTTACCAGAGGGTTTGCAGGTTGTGGGTGATAGGATCGGCTGCTCTTGGGACACTGAGTCTTTACTCGTATGTGTGATATAACTCTTACATGTAACTGCAGTTTCCTTTAAATATGTTTGCGTACGCTCTCTCCCTCTCGCCCGTCGGCCTCTTTAATTCAGCATCAGAGATCTATCAACTGTCCCTCATTTTGAATAACAAGAAACTTAAAAGGGAGTCCATTGATCTGTCACCTCGTCTATTGTGTGCTGCGGTCTCAGTTGGATGTTCCACTACGTCAGGATCTATTTTGCTCAGGTGGTGAATTCATTTGCCTTCATCGGGTAAATTGCCTGAAAAGTCAGTGTCAGTCAATAACGCAGTCATCCAATGCAGTTAAGCCCTGTTCGGGGCCAGAGATGGCTGTGATGAACCTCATTATGACTCTATTAGGCAGGCAAGGATACCCCTGGATTCGGCCTTCTTTCGTTCCCTGAGCTACTTTTGCTTCCTCATCTATGGCGTGGAGATTCTCATCAATCAATAATCATCGCTGTTCCTGTGATTAGTCTTCAAGGTGTGAGGAACCACCTCACGGCCTGTTGTGATTGAAGTGGGCCTAGGTAAACGTTTCAGTTTCGAGCGCCGTTATTCCGTGAGGCATTTGAACCAATCCACTGCAGTAAGTCATTTTGCTATGCTTCGGGACTTGGCAGTCACCGGTGGTGTAGAGCGCTTAAGACGGGCGTGGGCGTGAGCTGCGCAGCTTCCGGTCAAACAGCGGAACACAGGCGTAATTAGTCCAACGGACCTGGTTCAAATTCTCATCTCTGAGATTACTGTCGCTTTGCCTTTAAATGCTCCGCAGACGCGAGTCGGTCGATGATTCTCTTCACGCGCCTCGGGACCTGAATGTATCCCGCGAAGACTTCTCGAAGCAACCCACCTTGAACTTCTATGCATTGAATGCCGGCTTCCCCGAGGCGGGCGATATCCATTTCTGGGCTGTTTTCTTCCACCATCTTGAGTCGTAACAATAGTCAAACTTCGAAACGGGATGAGAGATGGATCCTAAATGCCTTGCCGATCAAGAACTTCGTTCAACACTCGCGGTGGCTGCTACCCGTATTCGTTGAACGGTGAAATCATATTCTTTCACAAAGACTTCGATATGTGGTGGAGACATGTATAAACATTTTCTCACAGGTTGTTACCCATCTGAACACGGCGCTGATTTTTGGATGTTTGAAGTTAAAAGGATCCCTTGGCTTTGATCGTCGTGGTCTTTCCGGGAAGTTCCTCTATTGCTGGGGAAACCGCGGAACATCCCTGTTGCGCGATACGAACACGAAGCTGCCTTTACGTATTGTTGAAAGACACGCACGAAAACTCAGAGTTTAAGCAGCGGCAACAGTGCTGCAATACGGCGCCTCTCAAAACTCAATCTCACGGATGGGGCTCCAACCGTGAGCGCTTATAAGCATATTTTTATTTGAAACGTGGATCTTTATTGAACAGATCAAAGCCCCTGAATCTTTATGAAAATCCTCAAAATTTAATTTTTGTCGGCGGTAATACTCGGGTATATGTGCGGCGGTAGGTATGCCATACACCAACAGTATGAATGGGCGCAGTTGAGGATACGTTGTTGGCTCCCTATTGTAACTCAATGATTCCCTAGATATTCATCACTCAAGCTCATAGCCTGATCTGCGACCTAGATGCGACGTGGGCGTTCGAAACATCGCCCCCTTTCAGAGCGCTTCGTGTGGGCGCTTGCTTGAAGTGAACCGGCGCGAAAACGGCATTGCGTCATGCGCGATTGCGGCGCGTGTCGTGGGCATGACTGGTCGATCAAACCGTGCAGTCAGTTGTCATGGTGTCCTCTGATTTGTTCCTAACTGTCACCAGCTGCCACCGAGGACGTCGAAGGTTGGAAAGCGCGTTGAGCTCAACCATGGCAAAAAGGTGCGAAAAGGTAAGTCGAGGCAAAGCACTATTATTAGTAGCATCTAATGATATTTCGTTAGGACCAAGTTCAATTCGATTCTGCATGACCCCTTCCCTATGACCCGAGACACTCGGCTAGAAGAAGCTCAAAGGGGGATAAAACAATTCAACAACCCCCCTTTCTTTGGCAACCCCCGGGTTTCTTGGGGTTTCCCGACTTTTCGACTCAATTGACGGAAACAATATTTGGTGCTGTTTGTATCAGCGGCCGACTCATCACCGGCATCGGTGATGGCTCTCCCGCCAGTGCAAGCAAAGGCGGGTCGATTTTGAGGCTCGCTTACTAGTTGCCCTCCAAAAACTTTGATTTATTGAACTCCCAGGAGAGATCCCTGATAGTAGAAGGACTCAGAAGCTGACAATTCATTTTATGTACATTAACGCTAAGTCTTCAATTGCAACTGCTAGGTTCTGAGCTTTAGAGACGGTCATCTCAATCCCCGACACTCCAGAACTTGAACACGGTGAACACTCCCATCAAATTCATTGTGATATTGAAAACCCATGAATTCAAGAAGTCTTGAACCTATGGGGAGGGCTAGAGTCTTTTCAATGGGCCTTCTCCACACCCTTTAGCTTTTCACTGAAATCTGACAGCTCATGGCTGCAGAGAACCATCTTTTCCCCGACCGCAACACTCCAACTTACTGTGTTGCCCTCGAGTTAGATCCAGCGCGTCTCCCAGATTCTACGGAGGGTGAGGGGTCAAGCGACATTTAGGATTAATCTCAGACTTAAAATTGTCTCAATTAAACTCTTCCTTTCCGGAATCCAAGGGCAAGGAGTCGTCGAACTTTGTCTTGCGCATTGATGGGATTAGTTGTGCAGACATGCGGGATCCCGACTTCATACCATTTTGGGTTGGTCGCGCGATCCTACCGGCCGGTGCGTATCACACCCATCACCAACGTCGGCGCCCCTTCCGGCAGTAACCTCGGTTGCCCAAGAACCTATTGGGCAACCCTCTCGGAAACCCCAAGCAACCCGGGGGTTCCCGGGAAAGGGGGGTTGTCAGATTGTTTTATCCCTCAAAGGGGCTACATAATGCCTAACGACGGTTATCTGTCCATCATATGAATTTTGCCGGGGACCCCTCACAATAGGGACAATGTCCATGAAGAAACAGAGTGAACGATGAAGAGACAACTTCCCAGAGAATAGCCAACAAACCTTGGAAAGCATTGTACCTCGTACAAAGATCCAAGTACTCTGAACGAGCACATGTTGGTCAACTATTTCCTGGCGAACGCACAACCTGAACAACCGTGGCCTACAGAATCTGATGGATCCATGATGGAACCTTTTGACTTACCCGCCAAGGGGTGGCCAGGCATGGCGCGAACTCAGCCCCACTTTGGAAATCAATCAATGACAAGTGGTGCAAACAGCTACAACATTCCGGCGTTTGTCCACGCAAGAGACTTGTCGGGTATTACGCTCTGTTAACCATTCACGAAGCGTTCATTCGCTTTGTTTTCTTTCCATCGTCTATTCTGTATGCTCTAACACTCGACTACCCCCTCTCCTCTTCAAGACACTCACATTCTTTTTTTCTAACCATCGTCTCTCATTTACTCCAACCCTCCCTAATAGCGCTCAGGCATGCATGCTGTCAGACGGCATGCCGACCACGCGCATCTTCGTCGCATAACCGCGCAAAAGCTGCAATCTCGCAAACTCTCCTCTTTGGACTCCCGTTCCCCTCAATTTGGCTTCGGATTCGGTAATGGCAATGGCAATGGAAATGGACGTGGGAATGGCAATGGCAACGGCGGGGGGGAATGGCGGCGACAGAGGAAGAGGGAACAGTCGTTTCGACCGCCTCACGTCATGGCTGGGTGATAGAATTCCAACGCAACGCACGTCGACCACGCCAGTGAGGGTGGCTACTAACACCCCCGCTCCTCGACCAACCACCGTTCAATCCGAAGCTCCTGCAGCCCCCNTCGACGCCTGCACCTACTCCGTCTCCTGATAGGGGATCTAATGGTGGTGGTAACGATGGTGGCAACGATGGAGGCAACGATGGACAATCGACCTCTCGCACTAGCACGAGTGCTAATCGAGAAGCCAACACTTCGGAAACTGGACCCAGGGTAGCCTCTGAAACCTCGACCAATACGGCTACTGCTACTGGGATTGGCGGTGTCAGCAATGGTAGAGCCCATCTTTTTCGATTCCTCGTCATTTTTTCTGATGAATTTCAGTTGGAGTCTTAGACTCTGTCGTTCCAAATGGACAGACGAATACCGCTGGGGTCCCCAGTGCAACCCTTGGTTCCGATTCTTCACCTTCAGCGAGCGCGGCAGGAGAGAGCGGATCCTCCGGTCCTTTGGTTGCCACGGGCGCAGCAAAGACGGGATTGCCAACATCAGCGATTGCTGCTATCGTGGTAATCTCACTCCTGGTGTTCCTCCTTGTTTTAGTCTTCCTGGTGCGACGTCGCTGGATGTCTCGCCGGCGTGACCGTATGCACCGTTGGTGGTCCACAAACAAACCTTCTTCTCAAGACTTCAACGAGAAAGCGCACGATTTCGCGCCTGGTTTAGTCCAGTCGACTCCGGCTCAGGGTGGTGGCGTGGCAAGTGGGTTTGATCATTCATCCATTGTACCCACCGCTCCTCCCGTTGCTGAAGTGCGCGTTCCCCATAATGGCGTGACGAACACCCCGCCTCCTATGGTGTTTGGACATCCCCTTAGCGCCAGCCGAAGGAACATTGACTCTAGATCTGATCGACTCTCAGTCGGCAGCGCAGCGTCGAACGATAGCAACTCGTCCAAATTCTTCGTCGTCCACCACCCCGTCAAAAACGACAGCTATAGGGAATCCTTCAAATTCCCTAAACCCCCCTCCTTGAACACAACGTCGGAACTCGCGTCGATTCATACACGGAATGGGAGTGGCTTGTCGGGTACATCGTATGCAGCAGTTTGCTCTACGCCGATTGCGACCAAGGCTCCCAGCGCGTTGTCTCAGCCTCCTATAACCCCACCTGAAACCCCACCTGAATCAGACTCGGCTCATGATCAGCCAGACAGGGGGAAGGACTCGTCGAGTTCCAATAACATCCCCAACCCGTTCCTTGATAGTCCCGGATCCCATACTTCCGATCTTTCCATCCCCAACTCTTTCGCTCCAAACCCATTCGATGATCAGCAGGCACTCGCATCTGTTGGGAAATTCGCAGAGGTGGAAATTGTGCGCCGACCTTTCCAGCCGACTCTGTCGGACGAATTGCAGGTGGCCGTTGACGATAGGGTTGCCGTTCTCGAAGTATTCGATGATGGATGGGCGACGGTTCAGAAGCTTCAGGATGGGCCCGGCGGTAGTGCTCAGCAAAAGGGTCTGATCCCTATTGCGTGCCTCCGCGAGGCTAATCAGGATTTGTCGTCTTTCTTGAACACGAAAGTCGTTCCAAGCTATCGTGTCTCCAGTCAGATGAGTGATTGATTATGCTCATGTTAACGAAAGGTTACATGTGGTGGTTGTCAGTTTCTGTTGCGAAGTACTGTTATGGCTGCCAGGCTGTCAGTGTCATTCTCAGCTCATATTTCCGAGCTGCGTGCGACCAGCCAGTCTTTCGATATCAAATTCTCCATAATCCTCCCCTCTCCGTTTCGAATTCCGGTTTCCGTGTATACCCCTGTTTTCTGGATGCTTTAGGATCGTTGACGGTCCGCTCGTCTTCAATTCTATTACCCCTTCTTTGTTGTTGTACAACCCTGTCCGCCGCTACATTTGCGCTTTCGTTTTTCCATACATATAATCAGCCGTTCCTGTCGCGAATTTAATTGTATGTATGTCTGTATGTAGGCGGCGCCTGTACACGAATTCTATTAAGCACCCCTTGTATGTTTTTCCTTCTATTGCCTCAATTCAGTCCTATCCAATCCTCGAGTTCCAACATCATGAATTACGACAAGTAAGAATGAAATTACCTACCCAGAGCAAAAGGTGGCGTCGGTGCCCTGAGCGGTTGAGAATTTTCCTGACGTCGATTGACGCACAGTCAATTGTGGAGGCGAATAACCTCGGGATCGGGAATGTTGGGAACATTTTCTGCCAAGGCGGTGACAAATGGCACGTCGTACCTTCCTTATCCTTACCCTAACCTTCTGTGACCATGAGAACTAACTTTGAGCTTGATTCTACAGGATTCATGGATGCAGACGGCTAGCAGCGGCTGGAAGTTCTGCTGATCCTGCCGGTGTCTCCGTACTATATCTGGCAGGTTTATTCGGGGTCTATTGCTGCCAGCTGTCCTTACCTGGCTCTTCTTTGTCGTGATCGACCGAGGACGATAAGGAAATGAATCGAACAGTCACCGTTGGTCCTGTCTCACCCTATCGACCAGTCGAGGACTGATCTCCAGCGGTGCCAACCAACGCTGGCGGTTTATTCAGTACGCTGAAACCAATCTCAATCATGATATACGAATACACTGACGCGATAATATGGGGATTGAGTAATCTTGGGAACAGGCACACAGAATTGTGTTTATGAGCATCAAACTGGATGAAGGTTGTATTGTCACCGGTTGTCGTACTCTCGACTTATTAGGTACCCTGCGCCGGGCGTGTGGCTCACAGCTGGGAAGATCTGGAAAAACGCCTGATAACCAACTCATCTGGCATCTGGCGACTCTCTTACGTCTCCCTTTCTTCCACCCCCATGCCACGGTTCTGAATTCGACTCTCCCTCAGACTTGCTGTTTTACCCTCGAGACTTTCTCTTCTTTCACATTCTTTTCGACCCAACACGCTCTTTTTGACGCTCACTCGGTGCCGCAGCGAGAGCTCATCAAACAACGAATTTCGAAGCAAGATGCCATGTGTGGAGCAACTGTCTACTGCCAGCTATAGTAGCGCGGCCGTTTTACGCGCACCCTCAAGCTCGCATCACCATTCCAGGGATGGGGTACTTAACCAGCGTTCTCAGCAGGTTGAGAGAAGAGGCCTTTTTGGTGTCGTCGCAGATATCGTGACTGGCGCTATCAAAACCGTCTCCGACACCGCCACAGTCGTCACCGATGCCTTGGGCTTGACGAACAGCAAACCCGAGACGCCACCAGGCAACGGTTCTGGGGGTAACAATGGAGGAGGGAACAGCGGAGGAAATGGGAACGGGAACGGCAATGGAGGCAACAATGGGAACGGTAATGGCAATGGGAACGGCAATGGGAACGGGAATACCAGCACAGGGAACAATGGGGCTGGTCAAACCACTGCTAGTACTCCCTCTGGTAACAGTGGTAGCGATCAGAACGCAGGGGGCGGTAACACTCCAACAACCTCGTCCACTTTCCCATCAACGATTTCCAATTACCCCCCTCCTGGATCAGGTCCATCTCCAACAGTGTCCCCAACATCTGTACCAACTGGCGTTCCCGTCACCCTACCATCAGACCAAAGCCCACCCCCAGATGGATCTCAAGATGGTGATATTGCCCACGAAGTTCCTGGATCTACAGACAATCAAGGTGGTGATTCGAGCACCGGAGGGTCGGTGACTGAGGGAACCACTGTCCCCAATGCAGACGGAGGGTCAGATGGAACCTCTACTGTTATCGCGCCCCTACCTGTTGCCAATGTTGGGGCGCTGGCCACCGGTGGGGGGAAACAATCCGCAATCACCACTGTCACAACCGATTCCAATGGAAGAACGTATACAATCACAATTGCGCCCACCGGGACGGGAGGATCGAATCAGAATCATGATGGAGGGAAGCCCTCATCTGCAATCCGCATTGCCATCGGTTTGGGTGTGGCTTTCGCCATTTTGCTACTTCTGGTTGGCTTCTTCCTCCTTCGACGTCGCCGGATTGCCAGGCGCCAAAATCGGCGTCAGCAATGGTGGTTTGGACGGCGTCGGCTGTCGAAGGAATATCAAGATGAAAAAGCATCCCCATCCCCAGTTCCCTTTGTAGTGGACTACACTCAACGTCGTCCAGACAGCATCGCCGCGAACATCCCACTTCCTCTCAGCACCTCTTCTTTAGTATCGCGACCAACTTCTTTCAATGTCTGTGCCGCCCTTCCCTCTCCTCCGCCCATGGCAGAGATACGAAACCCGCTCAACTCGATCGACTTCCTAGACAACTCCCCTCCACCTAGCCCCACTACTCGACTGTCAGTTGGGAGCTCGGACTCTCACGATTCTTCATCCATTGTCATCGTCCGACTCCAGAGTCTGTCCACGATCAGTATCGCTGCTGGAGGACCTCGAACACCGACGTCCCAAGAACATCCAATCACGTTCCCAGAGATCAGTCCACCTGTCGAAGCTGTTATTGACAGAACCTCAGCGTACCAATTCCAACCTAGGTCTGCATCCCGGTCTTCGTCTTCATCCAGCGGGGGTACCATTCGAAGCGGGACTTTCGAAACAGGGACGTTCGAGTCGGGATCATTCGAGTCGGGTTCAGGCCTCCATGCACACCCAAACATCGAAATCTCCTCTCAAGCCTCGTCCAACTCCCACGACCCCTTCTCAGATGACGGCTCCGACCCCTTCTCGGACCCTACCACTCCTACTGGACCGGCGATGCCATCATCATCTCGGAATGACAACTCCGCGACGGTCACCGAGTATCATAGGTACTCTGCGAGTTCGACTGTTGAGACCGACCCGTTCTCCGTGAGTATCATCGCGTCGACGTGCTACGGGACGTTCGACGAGTTCGAGAAAGTCCGGGTCCATTTCCTCGGGAACCTTTCCGACGAACTGTCTGTGAGACGTGGAGAAGAAGTGAGGGTTCTCAAGGTGTTCGAAGACGGGTGGGCGTTGGTGGAGAAGTCGTGCAGCGACGGATCGCAGGACGCTG
The DNA here is from genome assembly GCA_027579435.1 of Candolleomyces eurysporus. Lineage (NCBI taxonomy): Eukaryota > Fungi > Basidiomycota > Agaricomycetes > Agaricales > Psathyrellaceae > Candolleomyces > Candolleomyces eurysporus. The sequence goes on from JANBPK010000927.1 coordinate 75,335, forward strand.
AGCGGGGTGTCATCCCTGCTGAGTGTCTCAGGGAGATGAGGAGTCGGTCTGGTTGCGTCGGTGCGTTTGATGAGTACCCGAGGAGGGTGGATAGCTATACGACTTCATCGGCCCAGTTTAGGGCGTAGGTGTGTGTAGGATTTGAAGTTTTGGACTATGTACCAGCTTTGGACACAAGTTAGCTTAGCTATATATTATCTGCCGAGGTTGTCTCTCCTTTTTTCACTAGTACTGTCGTTACTACATATTGTGTAATTCTTCCGCGTTGTAGAGATGGACTCTGCGGAGAAGCTGTATGTTGATATCTGAATCGAAAGTAAACTCTTGATCTATCTTTGAAACACCGCTGGCGTCCGGGGAGTTTTACCCCGACTTCAAGTTATCCGCCTGGTTCGGAATACTTCGCTCACTCTCCTCCAGAAGGAGCAAAATCATCCGCGTCTTTCTTCCATGGGGTTTAGGCGCCGGCTACTCATTTAAACAGCGTGTTAAATGGGCGCGTCGCGTTGTATGGTCTTGTTTACGCGTCTTTCGGAGCTGCTTAATGTGTATCATGGCCAACCAACGTCTCGACCCAGTCTCAACGCCTGCCACACTGTTCACAACAGATCGACCCTATAAACTTTCTACATCAGCTTATTACCGTAGTCTTAATATATCATATTCCGAAGCAATACACGCTACTGACAGTTCTTTAGTACTTCTTAGCTAGGGAGCGGTTCATTAAAGCGTTGATCCTTAGAGAACGAGTTCGTCTTGGAGAGTTCATTACGGTTGACACTCGTTCCGATGGATCCTTCGAGCCATCTTTTGATTTTTCCTGTGACAAATCCACTGCCCTTAGAACGTCTTCAGCAGCCAGAGTCGAAATCAGGAATAAGCCAGGAACAGGTTTCCCTGCAACAAGTCGAGCAAACACCTTCCTGTCGTCTTCAGGCAATTCCTTTACTTTAGCGTCAACTGTCTCTCGGCTAGGCAGAAACACAATATCAGTCAGTGGTAAGATAGGATGGAAGAAGATTAAAATAAAACTTACTTCTGCGGCAACATCCAATCGGTGGCGAGGCGTTGAACCCGCGCCAACTGAGCATGAGCTACCTTCACATCGTCCTCCCAAGTCGAGCTGCCCGTCCTACACTGGATAACCATTCGACAGAAAGCCATGAGATCTTCTGGCTCAACCACTTTGCGAAACCTTTCGGCTTCTTCGCTGGCTAGGATCATAAGTAGGCCCATGATGTCGCTTGTCGGGATACGCTGCATCGTGCCGGTGGAGCTTTGAACTTCGGAGGTTTCCATGGTGCGAGTTGTTGAGTCGCGTCGAGGGTCAGATTGGGACCATCGGCTCACCCTGGGTCCGCCTTTTTATATCTGCTAGAGCGGACGAAGTGCCACCGATTGACCACCCATTGTCCTTGTCAAAGCGGCCCGAGCAAAGCCAACCTAAAGCATTTAGATTGCGCATCCTGATCAAGGCGTCGACACTCTATCAAAGAACAATGCCATCCTGCTGCTTGCATCCTCACTCCTTGAACCTGTCCAAACCCTGTCATTTAAACGAGGTCAATGACCATAAGCGGATGTCGGGCCCTCGCGTTCGTCTTTGATAACGACAACGTCATCGAGCGCTAATCAGACCCGACGATATGGCCTTCTGCCACATGGTCCTCAATAACACCTTTAGTTTGAGCTGAAACACGTAACATTGCGAGTCGAATTCGTGCCCAAACGGTTGAGGCTCCGCTCATTGTGCCTTACATCGTGCCGCTGCGAAAGATAACTGATATGAAGAAAAAACCACAAATAATACAGGCGCGCGTAATGAATGACGACATTGATACAAGTCCATGCCTACAAAGTGTCCTGCGACGCAATCGATGAAGCAATAATAGTACAGGGAGGGGTAAACGTGCTCTGCACCCTAAAATAACCTATTCGTGCATGAGGTCGAACGTGTCATTGGTTTGCTCCACCACTTTTCACAGCATTGCCGCAATGGCCCCAGCAGCAATGGCGGCGAGCAAGCCGTCCTGACCTGCCAAATGACCGGCAGCGTTGGTGGCGGATGGAGAGAAGGTCGTGGATGTGCGGGTGGTGCTGGCACTGGTGCTGGTAACGGAAGTGCTGGTCGTTGTCGCGGTCGATGTGGAAGTCGAGATTGGGGCCGTGGTCGTCGTTTNGGCTCGCGTTGAACGAGGTTGAGGTGGAAGTGGTCTGGACGGTGGTCGTGCTTGAGGAAGGGGTCTTTGTGAGTAGGAATCGTAGAGCTCAAAGTGAAGGCGACCTACGTTGGGACGACAGTGACCGAGCCTGTGCCATCTTGAGCGTAGGCTCCTGCAGCGAGGGCAGCGACAGCAAACAGTGTGGAGGCCTTCATGATGGACTTAGGGCTGCAAAGAGGGTGGTTTGGGTGGTGTATGGACTGCAAGATAAGTCAGAACTATCTTGGGGAGTAAGATGGAATGTCGAAAGCTTTTATATCTGGCGCATAGTTGCGGCACTCTTAGAAACTCCGACGAACAAGACAGGTAGACATCATAACTGCGTTAGTAGCTGGTTCTATTTCTGACGAGCCTCGCCTCTCGGTGGAGCCTCATTGACACCCCATAAAATTGCCCCCCCAAAGGGTAAATGAAGCGCTCCGTGGTGTGAAAAAGGGGTCTTCGCAGATACATTGATGGCATTTCGCCATCATATGAGGCAATTCTTGGCATACGTATGAAAGGACATCATAATGGCGCGGAGTTTCCGTGTCTGCGATTATCATCCCGTCGGCATAGGTTTGAGTCGCCACCGTACTTACGGTCGTTCATTGCTTTCGAAAGCTGTTCGTGGCTTGGCTTGTCGCTGACTCGGAGTCCGTGGAATGTAAAGAATGACGGACAGCAGAGGCGGGTAGGCATTGTTCGTGTCACCCAGTCACAACATCCAGATTCTGGAAAAGACATGAAGCGGTGGTTCATTGCAGGTCGTTTGATAAAAGCCGTGTTGACTATGCATGCTTGTTCGACCTCATTTCACGGATTCATCTACGATGTTCTGAGAGAAACAACACTTGAGTCTTTGACTCAACTATAAGAACCGTTTCCCCCTGTCTCCGCCCAACAACCCTCAATTAATCCAGCCTTGCGACGTCAGTTTGGGATCCTGCACGAAGCCCTTTCTCTGCACTGATGTTCCTCATAAACAACAAAAATCATGATCAAACCAGCAGTCATGGGGTCCACTGCCACGGGAAGAGTTCCAGACAATACTTCTGTGAGGTTGGCGGGAACTGTACTGAGGTTGGCGGGAACTGCGGTTGGCGGGAACTGCCAGGCAGGAGTTTCTCGCGCGCGACTCACTCCGCCTTGCCATCTTTGATTGATTGACCAAGCCCGGTGAAGAGGTGGATGGTCAAAGCTACTATACATGTGCTAAGTATTAATCTATGTAAGGTTTGCTGGGATATGGACAAGCATGGCTCCAAAGATGTCCCAAACTCGACAAATGTCAGATAGATCGGGCCTGCCCACAGCCTCATAGGCATCTTCGGCAAATTCTGAAAACATATCGTCAACAAACCGCATTGAGTCTTCTCGGGAAGTTGGAATTTGCTGCCTGAGAACATCAATAACCATCTCATCGATCTCGACGTAGCACTTCTCGTAGTGGGCAGGAAAATGTGCTGTTATGATACCCGCTAAGAACCTAAATTCTTGTTCTATCCTTGTTTTCTATCAGCATTGCCAGGTTCTAGAGCTATTTCTTGTGTCAAGAACACCTGAAACAAAAGGTGAACTTAATCTGGTGACTCTAGTCTCTGCTGATGCTCAACGAGTCACCGGCAGCAACTGGAGCGAATCTTAAAGCAAGCTGGTCCTGATGGTGCCAACGTTGAGCACTACTCAGGTGTGTGTGTTCTAATTGGTCGACTGCTTCTCCCTGATATGTACTCGTGCATTAGTCCCAAACAACCGATTGGCTGATACTATCGGACATGTTTTTTTGGACATGGTCCAAAAACACAACCGTACGTCGTCCAACACGAATCAAATTTTCCGTTGACATATGTACTTAAATCTCCTTCAATGTCCATTAGATTTTCCGCTTACTATGGTTACCGACAAAGGGAGTGAAATTCCATTTCTCTTTGCTCATCAAACCGGCCTACAGTGAGTCGTGCTCTCTGGTTTTCTTCCCAGCCAGTGTATTCAATTTGCCTCCCAAGCGAGGTATACACTCCTGAGCTTGATTGTACCCAGAGACAACCTTTTATACAGCTCAAGAGCGTTCACAACACCCCTATTGAAGGCCTGTGGCATTGGTTTACAAACACATCTGGTCTCAATATCAAGGAGGTCATCATCTCTGGCTATGAAACCGGTCTTTACAGCCCCAACAACCCTATCCATCCGTATGTTCAACACCGATGCCGGAGCCACTAATCTCTTATTCAGCTTTTCAACTGGATCTGGCCCAAAGCACTCCACATTCAGCTCGATAAATTTGCCTCATATTGGAATAACCACAAGATCCAGACCCAGCGCGATAAGCCAAATATGTCGGGACGACGGGACCAACTCCTCGGCATGCGTTCACTGCCCCTGATCCTGCCCACTACGAGAAGTGCTACGTCGAGATCGATGAGGTGGTTATTGATGTTCTCAAGCAGCAAATTCCAACTTCGAGAAGACTCGATGCGGTTTGTTGACAATATGTTTTCAGAATTTGCCGAAGATGCCTATGAGGCTGTGGGCAGGCCCGATTTATCTGACCTCCATCGAGTTTGGGACATCTTTGGAGCCATGCTCGTCCATACATATCCCAGCAAACCTTACATAGATTAATACTTATCACATGTATTGTAGCTCTGACCATCCACCCCTTCACCGGGCTTGGTCAATCAAAGATGGGCAAGGCGGAGTGAGTCGCGCGCGCGAGAAATTCCTGCCTGGCAGTACTTCTGGCGCGAGATACTCCGTCATTGCATCGCTTGATGTACACGCTGGCTTCCATTCGTTGGAACCTCCATATTTTCCTGACCCACATCTGTGGACACTGGAGACAAGTTGCCCGTGACTATGCCTACCTCTGGAGCTCCCTAGAATTTGGATACGGATTAGATCCATTGGAGTAGAAGAAGATGTGTCTGACGTTTACAACTTCGCCTGGGTGGATACTTCACCGCGGGAAGAGGATGGGTGTCAACCCGCGCCTGAAGGACGCGATTCCGAGTACCACCTTGAAAAGCCATGGGACTTTTCCGCCTTCGACGACCGCTTCATGTGATAGGTCCTTCAACCGGTCAATGAGACTTTGACCAGTCTGGTACTCGACCATATGTGAGCATGGATTCCTGCGAAAGGACCCTGACACAGGGTTAAGGTCTATCATCCAAACCCCAATCAGCCTGCGTCATCGGGGCAGTGCTGAGTGCACGGCTTGATTCTCTATTATCAACCACAATGTCTTCTCTAGGACCGTGGATTCCTCTTGAAAGCAACCCAGAGGTACGATCTGAAGCAATTGAGGGATAGCAAACGCTAATTACATCGCGCCCAATCGTGTCTTCTGACCACTGTGATCGCACATGGTCCTTCATCAGGTTTTCAACAAGGTACGGGCTACAAATCCAGGGATTCGAGTCGCTAAGCCTGTCCTATACGCACCGTTGTTCCTACTAGTGGGCTAAACGTGCGGGTCTCCTTACCAATTTCGACGCCTTCCAGGATGTCTACGGATTAGACGACGAGGTTCGTTCGTCTTTGGTTTCCTCTCAATTAGTCCCACAAGCTCATAAATAACCTACCCTCATTCCTCTCTGCACATAAATTTCGGTTGTAAACGGACACAGATGCTCGCAATTGTCACTAAACCAACGAAAGCCGTGATCTTGCTCTTCCCCGACGTACCTGAGGCCAAAGCACACCAAAAGGAGGAAGATGCGAGGATCGCGAGGGATGGGCAGCCTCACTTGGATCCCACCGTGTTCTATGTGAAACAGACGGTGAGCTCAAACATGTATCATCATCACGATATGCGATTGTTGACTCCCAATTTGTTTCGATGGATGGATAGATTGGGAATGCCTGCGGGACGATCGCACTGATCCACGCTCTTGCAAACGTGAGTTTCCCGCCAGACCCATAATCCATGTGTGGATAGCTTACAGATGCCCGCCATGCTCACTGTAGTCAGGTGTAACATGGGCACCTGGCAGCGCCCTGCATAACTGGATCGTCGAATGCAAAGGTACTTCCGTCTCTGCTTCCGTTCCTAGGCAGCTCTGATCTGATCCTGCTGAACGCCCACCCCACAAAACTTGGAATAGGCAAGACTCCCGAAGAACGCGCCAAAAGCCTCGAATCTCGACCTATCTTTGCCAACATCCACGCTGAAACGGCACAGGAAGGTCAAACTGCTCCTAATATCGACACAGACCTTCACTTTGTCTGCTTCGTTGCTACGCCAGACGCTGACATCCGAAAAGTCGCTACCGGGCAGCAGAGTCCCGTAGATGCTGCTGCTCAGACTGAGGGAGCTGGCGACACGGGGGTGAGGCTTGTGGAGCTGGATGGGAGGCGGCCGGGGCCGATTGATCATGGCGTTTGTAAAGATCTTTTGAAGGTGAGGATATTCATTACCCACAGACCGAAGCTTGAGTAAGGCCATCTAATCTTTACGTTTGGTTGCAGGATGTCGCGGAGTTGGTGAAGAAACGGTACCTCACCCAGACTGAAAGCGTTTACTTCAGCTTGATGGCACTCGGACCACCGTTGAATTGATTTTGCCCTCCCAAAGTGGGAATCTGCTCTGTAAAAACCTGGAATATTGTACGTTTGGATGTTCAACTTTTGCGAGATTGTACATCTCATGGCTTTGTAGAGCGGATATCGAAGGCGCGGAACATCATTAATTAAATGTTGTACTTCTACAATCGTGAATCATGAACATTGCATTGTAAACATTCCACCCCCGAGGAGCCAGTAGTAAGCCGAAACGAAAAGGAATTAAGTGAAGAGCTATACAGAGGGGATATTACATAGAAGTGAAAGCATAATCGTCAAAGTTGTCGTTATGAGGGTATTCCGTCAGGGACTTAGTACCGGGATCGCCCGTAGCGCCTGTACCGTGTCCGGCCAGTGCGCATGTTATGTCTTCGAGAGCCGAAGCAGCGGCAACAGAGGATATCGGTGATCACGTCGAAGATGGATACAATGACCTGGAGGAGCTGTTGTCAATACCTGTATGAGCCGAAAGAGAACTGCAAAAGAGGCGTACATAGGTGATCGCGCTGACGATTGTCAACAGGACGTTTGCGATGGCAGAGATGATAGCATTAATGCCACGGCCGATTGCTGATACGACAGATCCCTGAAATTTGAGCGCCAGATTAGAGTCTTGGTCCCCAGATCAGACGAGAGACAGTATACTGACCATTTTAGTTCTTTGAGTGCAGTGAAGTTGGATACTAGTAGTGTTGGTTGATTGATTCGATGTCCATTCCCAATGACATCCTTGACCTTTATATACTGGTCTCACCCACCATCTCCTCCACTGGATTCTTTGTTCCGCTTTCTGACAGCAATGGCGCAGTGACGACTTCGTCGTCGACGTCAATGCTCCACTCATAATGAATGATGATGGCAGATAGAGATATGACATCATTATGTACGCTCAGTAGGCTAATTTCCAGTTGAGAACAATCGCATTGACAACTTCAATTTTGAGATCATTGTCACTCTTGGCTGTGTGGCTGTCGAAACCGGTGTCACGGCTCACCCGGCATCGCAAATCGCGGGTACAACGAGGAGGTGGGCACAGTCGAGTAATGACGTCATCGCACAACCCTAATGTGGGTAAGATAAGATAAGATTGTCCTCCAAAGCCTATCTAATCTCTGATCCGGCTCCTTTCCGAGCGATCAATAATTGCGATTGCTTGGAATTGCGAGAGTTGTCAGCAGCTGGACTCACGGTCTTCCAGCTTGAGTTTATCCCCAGGGCTTATCATCTACACCTTCTCTATCCTGAGGCTCACTGCAAATACGAAGAACTCACTACGAGGCTGATTAGGATATAATAAACTGGGAAAGCCAAGCGGAATACGGTGCCCCCAAGTCTTGTGGATTAGAGGGGACATACCAGGGACATACTGTGGCAGAAAGAGTCGACGTGAAGGAGTATCCCAGGCCCCTGAAGAGTTGGGTTCCCGAACGTTCGGAAAACATACCTCAAAATCCGTTGGCCTTCCGAAAATCTTGGTATAAAGCAAGGTCGAGCTGGCCCTATTCACCATAATACCACCCAAAGAACTCGCACGAGATGACCTCCACAACTACTAGCTTGAAGGACCGTATCCTTGATCGTTCTATCCGTATCTGTGCAGATAGAGGAGGAACGTTTTGTGATGTTCATGCGTGAGTGCAGGCTTCTATGATGTTTGGTTTCGAGTGGCTTCGACATTTATCTCGTCTATGTTCTTGTAGGTCATATCCTGACCCCGAGAATCCCAACGGAGAGAGGAAAGAACTTGTTGTTAAACTCCGTTCGTCTTGCTCTATCTAAACTGGAGTTTCATAGTCCTCATAATTGTTTGGAGCGTAGTGTCACAAGACCCAGCGAATTATGCTGATGCCCCTACGGAAGGTATCCGTCGCGTCCTCGAGATTGTGACTAACGAAAGCATACCTCGGGGGAAAGTATTGGATACCAGCAAGATCGGTGGGTTCAATTGAATTCAACCTTGGCCTCGTTGTCATTCTCACTATATCTTCCGGCTATCCATGTGACGTAGATTACATCCGCTTGAGCACGACCATAGCGACCAATGCTCTCCTTGAGCGTAAAGGCCACAAGCACGCTTTGCTGATCACCAAGGGGTTCAAGGACCTTTTGCTCATCGGAAACCAGAGTCGGCCGAAAATCTTTGACCTCAACATCAGGCGACCTGGCGTCTTGTATTCCAAGGTGCGTGTGACCTTTAACCCAATTGCTTTCTTCCGTTTTCTGACAGATACATTGGCAGGTTTTGGAGATCGATGAACGAGTGACGCTCGTCGGATATACATCCGATCCCAAAGCGGAAGAACATCAAGTTCAATTTGACGATGACGGCAACGTCGGGAGGGGGTATAGAGGCAAAGGATGGGATGGCGTAAACGTCGGCGAAGGACCTGGGAAGGTCGTCAGAGGAATTAGTGGAGAGGCTGTGAGGATCCTGAACGAACCTGGTACGCCATCTATCCTTCCCCACCGTACTGCTATGCTGACAGTCTGTCGCAGATACTCGTCAAGTCGAAGAGCAGTTGAAAGCTTTGTACGATGAAGGATACAGGAGCTTGGCTATCGTCTTCGTCCACTCATACACCTACCCACAGCATGAAGAGATCGTCGGGAACCTCGCCAGGAAGGTCGGCTTTGAGCACGTCAGCGAGAGCAGCAAACTTGTCCCGATGATCAAGATGGTTTTGCGAGGCGTATCCTCCACCGCTGATGCCTACCTCACACCCATCCTGCGACAGTATCTCGACGGGTTCTTCAGTGGGTTTGACAAGAGCCTGAAGGAAGGGACGTTCCATGCGGATGAGTTGGCTCATGAAGGTGCGTTGCATTTCTAGGTGCTAACAACGATGCTCCGTATCTCACATGGGCTATGCATATGATAGGCAAGCGGGGCGCCAGAGTCGAGTTCATGGCCTCGGACGGTGGTCTAGTCGATTTGAACAACTTCTCAGGTCTGAAGAGTATCCTGAGCGGACCAGCCGGGGGCGTTGTAGGTTACGCATTGACGAGCTGGGATGGTCGACCTGGCAAACGGGTGCCTGTGATCGGGTACGTCATCGACGCTTGAATTCGTCATGGGCGCTTTTCCTCATCCTCCGGTTTCTCTTCCTCGACAGCCTTGATGTTGGAGGCACCTCAACAGACGTATCTCGCTTCGACGGACGCTACGAAGTCGTCTACGAAACCACCACTGCAGGCGTGACGGTACAAAGCCCTCAGCTGGATATCAACACCGTAGCTGCCGGTGGCGGAAGCTGCTTGACGTTCAGGAATGGGTTGTTCTTAGCGGGACCAGAGAGTGCTGGAGCCAATCCTGGGCCGGCCTGTTATCGGTAAGTCGCATTGAAATTTCATGTACTCCTCCCAGACCTGACAGCGTCCTTGCTCTCTTCTAGCAAGGGTGGACCTCTCGCCGTCACAGACGCCAACCTCCTGCTCGGACGACTGATACCAGATTTCTTCCCTAAGATATTTGGAAAGTCAGAGAAAGAGCCCCTGGACATCGAAGCGGCTAGGACAGCCTTTGAGAAGGTCGCCAAGGAAGTGAACGAGAACATGCACGGCGAGCTGAGTTTGGACGAAGTGGTGTATGGGTTTATCAAGGTTGCGAACGAAACGATGTGTAGGCCAATCCGCGCTTTGACGGAGGCAAGGGGGTATGCTACTGGAAAGCATGTGTAAGCCTTCAATAGCTATGCTTCATCTGCGTCCGGTAGCTCAATTTGACGATTGTCTTTGACAGATTGGCGAGTTTCGGTGGAGCGGGAGGACAACACGCTTGTGAAATCGCCAAGCTACTGGGAATCAAGACCATTGTTATACATCGCTATAGTTCTATCCTATCTGCGTACGGACTTGCTTTGGCTGACCGGTGAGTGATATCTCGTCTCTTCGACTTCACCTCCTTATCCCTGCCTTCTCTCAGTGCCCACGAACTCCAAGAACCCAGCGCAACATTCTACACGCCTCAAAATATCACTTCTCTCATCGCTCGCCTCGACAAACTAACCGACCAAGTCAAACAGGAACTGGAGCAGCAAGGGTTCAAAGGGAGCCGAGTCAAAGTGGAGCGGATGCTCAACATGCGATTCGAAGGTACCGACACCAGCTTGATGGTCCTTCCACAGGCGAAGAAAACGGAAAGCGGAGAAGAATCAGAGGACTATCTCGAAGCTTTCAAACGCGTATATAAAACCGAGTTTGGGTTCGTACTGGAAGACAAACCTGTCATCGTGGACGACATCAAGGTCCGAGGGATCGGGAAGACGTTTGACGACCTTGGGGCGTCCATCTACGAAGAGGTGGAGGAGTTGCATGCGAAGGAAGGCGGAGTCAACGTATTGTCCCATGAACGAGGAGGTGGGTTCTTGTCTATTTTCTTGTCGCTCTGTGACGCTAACTCTTGACCCTGCTTGCTTACACCTTCCTTCCAGCCTCTAACTCGAAAGCTGAACCAAACCGGTACTCGGTCTACTTTGCACCTCCCACAGGGCGGGTGGACGATACTCCCGTATACCTTCTCGGAAATTTGGCTGTAGGCGATTTGGTGGAGGGCCCGGCGATGGTGATTGACGAGACGCAGACGATTGTAGTCATACCTGGAGCGAAGGCTTTGGTGACCAGCCGAGGGTTGTATATCAAGGTCGATGAGTGATCGTAAAAGAAATGTAAAATAAATCTCTCTGTACTCTAACTACTGAATTGGACTGGAATTGCGATTCGCCCCAGAGGCTTCCCGATCCATATTCCTCAGTGCTAAGTGGACGTAGTTCGTTACTATAGTGTTCAATCTGTCGTACCTTGTGTTAAAAGATCTACACCGTCGGACATTGACAGTTCTTCATGCGTGGTATTTGGCGGTTCTCATTCTTGACCGTTGGGCAGCCAGCTCTAGAAAAACTTGTATAAGAGCAGCGACCAAGGCGGGAGGCAGCAGATGCGGAATATGACTCTTGAATTCATAATTAGCTACTATGGAGACATTGATCTGCATACAGTACGTGTCGGTATTGCGGGATACAATGACGAGTCGGTGAGAGAGTATGGATACGGATTTTCGGATTGCCAGCATCCTCTAATAGGCAAAAAAAAGCGTTGGAAAAACTATCGCACTGCCAGTGCTTGTTGAGAAACTAGGTCAAAGAGCTTAGGATTCGCTTTTTCGTAGTCATCGCACCACTTGTTTACGATGCTGGCGTCGAGATCTTGGCAACGTCGCCTGACTAAGGAAAGGATTAGTCCATGGAGGCGAACAAAAGGATTGCGTAAGTCCTACCTTTCTGCAACGTCTCAGGATTGACTAGCCTTCGCCGTATCATCTCGCTTTGAGCGATGACGAAGAGACTGTTGATATCTAAATAGCTGGCCAGCTCGAGGGTTTGTAACAAGTCTTCCAATGTAGCTTCGTCTTTCCGAGGAAAAGGTTGGCCAGTGTAAAAATACTCTGAGGAAAGCATCCACATTCAGCGAAATTAGAGAATTTTAAGAAAGGAAATATCACCTAAGACGGCTTTGATAGCGTTGCGTGACTTGGGTAGTAAAACAATCTCCATAGTGTTAGGCATAGCTTGTGCAACACTAGGAGAGCCCTCCGGAGTCGTGTCTTCCTCGCCCTCTACGCTTCCCTCTACCAGAGTACCATCCTCGCTGCCGTCTGAAGTAGCACTGTCGTAATCTGCAGAGCACACAATGCCGTCTGCAGACCGTCTAACCCCCTCCAGGGAATCTCCCCAGAACACACTCTTGAACCAAGGAGCACACCCTGCCAGGTAAATTCGATGTCCCCGTAGTGAAGGATGGTCCAGCCTATGAAGCTGCTCACGAGTGCGTCCGACTGCCTCCTTTAGTGGAATGAACAAGATATCCGTGAATTTTCCATGAAGCCTCTGTTCGTTGAGGCTCGCTCTGAGACTTTGAAGTACCTTCTGGTCGTGTTCAGCACCACTATGTTCGCCATCTTCATCAATTGTGGGGTAATGAGCTTCAAGAACGCCCGCAGCCGTCAAGAGATCGCGGTAATTTTTGAGAAAGTTGCGAACTTCTCGAATCTTCGTGAGACCTTCGACTTCGAATGCCATCCGGCTCGCCGAAGACCAACTCCATTCATCCGTCTCCGGATCGTTGACATTCAAAAAAAATGGTGTCCTCGCGGAGCGACACAAGGGACTGAGGTGTGGAAGTGATTTCCTGATTGAGCCATTTGTAGGTCGCTTTGAGGTCGGGTAATATGGCTCGCCCATGAGGAGAACGAGAGAGCTCTTTCAGGTGTGCGACCTAGCAAGGTGAGATGCATCTGAGCGGGTGATCCATAGAAATTTACTCGGCGACTTACCACTTCCTCGATAGACGGAGTTCCAAATTCCGGGAATGTCGCCAATATCCTTGCATGGGGCTGTTCCTTTACCGTCACCCGCTGCGTCCAAGAAACACTATGGAATCGCGTCTGGACGACCTGCCGCGGGGAAACAAGCAGAGGTAAACCCCGAATGGAGTCTGGAAGCTCAATATCCTGGGACCCTAGTTGCCTTGATTCATGCGTGTCCCGCGGTATGAAGCGAATGTCGTTCAGGCTATTCCACTCCTCGTTGGAAGGGAGACAGGTTGGAAGGCTTTCACAATACGTCCGATAGATGATCCGTGCACGATCCAGCTTCTCATGATCAGGTCGATTGTCGTCCTGGAAAGCCCGGGCGCAGAGTGCGAAAAGATCAAACTTTATTCCCCAGTTGAAGCCCCAGTCGTTCAGTCTGGACTTGAAGGAATCGAACGATGGAAGAAGGAAGAGGTCAGAAGAGCCGCCACAACCGGCCATGAAGAATTCAGTGCGGTCCAGAAGAGTACCGCAATCGACCATCGCTCGGGAGGCGTTTGGGACCTGAATCGTGGGGATATCGCCGGCAGTCAATTTGAGGAAGGAGGTAAGGAGATTCTTGTAGATTTTCTCATCTTCTCCTTCTTGAAGGAACTGTGGCAGGGTAAGGGAGTGGTACAGTTGAGGGAGGGTTTGCGAAGGCACGCCCAGATACCAGACTCCGAAATCCGCCGTCACGAAGTTTTGACTGAAGCGCCCAGTATCAATGCTGATTTCATAAGGCAACAGCGTAACCTCATTTGCGGAGCACAATGAGATCTCCCAGCCCCTCCGAGCCTCCCATACCGGTAGCTTCCGAACAACCTGGACGTATTCCGCATGTACTTTCGTCCGGACCCCTTCCCTAACCCATTTGGCAAATGCACCTTGTCGATTAGGAGACCATTTTTTNGAATTTCTCCACCGCGTGTTCGATGATGGGAGAGATGCAGCGAAGGAAGCGGCTGAACTGGGTACCTCGGAGGTCGTATTCTCTGGAGTGCAACACATCCTGCAGTGCAGATGGAAAGCACTTGATCGGGATAACATCTATTCCCAGATCCTTGCAGTATTCCACGAGCCATTCACCGTTGACGTCATCGTCGAGCCATCCGCTTTCCCTGCACTCGATCAAAGATTTGAGAGACATGTCGGTGTTAGGAACCAGCGGCAACGTCTCGATGGATGCGAGGAGTTTGGTCTTGGGGAGTTTTGGGTACACTCTCCAGAATCGGTTAATCCATGGTGCTCTAATTTGAGGATCCAACTTGTCCAACCTCTCCTGCACCAGTTTTCGGAGACCTGTGGCATTGAGTTTGGCAATATTGAGTGGAGATTTGGAGAGAATTTTCAACAGCTTTTCCGGCATCGTGTCCGGATGAACGAAGTGACCAGATGGGAAGAGGTCCTCTTCAACGAAAAGTCGGCTATCGGGAGAGCCATAGAATATCTGACCCTCAGTTTCGAACACCCCCCAAGTTTCGTCTTGCCGAAGTAAGAGCGGCAATCCTTCGAGATGGTCGGTTTGCTCCCCCTTCCCTACCAACCAAACCAAGAGTGCTGCTAAATCTTCCTTGCTGAACTCTCCCCGAATTATTTCTGCTCCTCCACTTGATAACAAGAGCTGCCTGATGAAGGTTGGTTTTATAACCTCCAGCAACCTGAATTTCTCTAGGCGTGTGGCCACTGGTGTGGTGGGCTTGGTGACATGCCTTGGCTTCAATATGTCGATTATGCGCTGCACGGAAGATGGAATAGAAGCCGGAGAATCGATGGAGGTTTTGGAACAGGCAGGAAAGAGGATGACATCCGAATGCCCGAAACTCTCGTCGAAAAACATGGAATAGAAGATGTTGCGATATGATTCGGGAAGGTGTTTGGAGTAGAATGATTCCAAAATGATAGCTGTTGGCACGTCTTCATGTGTTATTACGATACCGCCTTCGTTTCGGTCTTCTGGAGGGGAAAGATCCTCACTAGTTCCAGGCCACCATCGAGTATTGTCGCGTTCATGAGCAATCCGTTCCAAAAGAGCGAGATATAAGGGAGGAATTTGCATCTCGAGTAACCAACTGTTGAACAGGGCGTCGTTATCATAACTGTCGAGGCGTATTTGCCGTCGGTCAGAGGACAACCTGAATGATGCATTAACATGGACAGGGAGGGTTGTGGGTATGGCGAGAGGTAGCATCGAAAAGAACATGGATCGGATTTGAGGCCTGTCACTGAGGGGCGCAGCCAACCCTACTCTAGGTGTCTTCGACCCAGCGCCTGCCCTGCAATTTGGTGGAACGGCGGATGCATGAAATATGGCGGACATCGTCAACCATTCCGATGACGTTTTCTTGGAAGAATGAGCACATGAATCGATCCATATCCTCGCCTCGGTGAAACCATCGAATGTTGTTTCCGTGCGGCAAGCGGTCAACGACCAGAGCAGTTTGCTAGATTGGGCGGATGTTCGTAGTTGAGCCTCAATGCCGTTGACTTTGATGAATAACAAGCATTCGCCAGCCTTGCTACGGAAGTCGTCGAGAACGGATCGTTGGAACGTGTCGGTTGAATACACGGTGGATACGAGGGGCTCTTTACCGTGCGGAGTTGAGGAGGAGGATCGTAGTGGCAAAAAGAAGATTGTCTGAGAGAGGGTCAATAAATGGATTTAATGGAGTAGAAACTGAGCTTACCCCATTGACCCGGCATGCCAGTGGATCAAAGAACCCCAGACCTTCCAGACAGCCAGTGTGACCAGGGTAGACCCTAGGGGAGGAAGGATCAGTGGTGGAAGGACGTAAAGGGAGGACGAGACACCTACCGGTCAAGATCCTTCAACGGCATCAACAGAGACGCTCGCCCAGCGATCGGGAGATATGATTTCGAGGGATCAAGGAATAGGACCTTATCCCCAGAATAAATCACCGCACACTAAACTTTTGTTGAGCGATTGCGATAGTTTGTGCCAGGGTGACGCTCACCTCGGTGATGTGGAACATTGTCAAAGCACCGAGACCAAACTGGCCGATGCTATTGGGATTGCCAGCCTTACCGCCAATGTGAGTTTTGCAAATGCCCTCGAAGTCGCTCGCAGAGAATTCGCTGTCGTTATACACCATGACTGATGGACTGTCGTAGAGCCTTTCCATAGCTGGCGAGAGGAAGTTGCCTTCAACTGTGGTGTAGTTGTTGAGAATGATCACAAGCTTGGATGCGCCAGCGTCTTGAGCATTTGCAAGAAACTCGAGGAGGAATTGCTTCTCGGTGTATTGCGCAAGAGTCTTCTGAACAATAGTGGCTGGAGTGATACTCATATCCTCTCCGAGCGTCTGCAGGTGGACGTTCTTAAGACCCAGGCGTTGCAGCTCGAGATCCCTAGCCAAGGCGTCATCGATAGAGCTGTTTGCAAGGGAAACCTCGTCTCGCGGTAGAAGCAAGCAATTCGCCCCAACGTCATTGAAAAGGACGTCCTGGATAGGAAGAAGGTGGTCGTCGTCGTCGGGAACCAAGAGTTGTGACCGTTGCCCTTCGCTCAGGGTCAGCGAGACTGCAAACTTCAAGGTGGCAATTGCTGATGATGTGACGGCGGCGCTTGGTGTTTCACCGGCGAGCTGCGACAATCTCTTAGTTACAGTGGCAAACGATGGACTGAGAGAGGTTCTCGTTAGATTCCTGAATGATCGTTCGACATCAGACAACTCACGCGGGTAAGCAGCCCAAATTTGTCAAGAAATTCCGACTGGCCGAGCCCATCTTACTCAAATCCGGCGCCACCATGCATATCCCCTGGAATGACGACGAAAAGACGGCCTGCCAGGATCCAACCAGGGTGTACTCGCTTGTAGGCACCCATTCCCTGTTCTCCAAAAGTTCGCGTAGCGAGCTCCACTGCGCTGCTGTCAAGTATCGTCTGCTACTGAGCTCCTTGATGAGAGTTTTCACTCTGTGGTAGATATCGCCGTCGGGGTGGTCGAGAACTTCCTCAAATTGTCTGAGCAAGACGTCCACGGGAATGGGATCGTCCCATCCAAGGACCGTGCGCAGTGAAGGAGAAACTATAGCACTACGGTGGACAAGCTCGAGCACCTTGTCGAACAGGTGAAGCTCTTCTGCCACAGTGGTGCCTCTTCCTGTGCGACATTCCGCTGCGGTGGCCAAGGTTCCCTTCTGAGTCGGCAACCATTTGACTGATTTGTCGAGAGTGAGGGAGCGGCAGTTGAATCCATGCTGGTAAATTATATTCAAGAGCTTGACAGCATCCTCGAGGCTGGCGGTTGAAGCGATATGGCGGATGCGATCTGTGATATTGTCGGCGGAGAGAACTTTATCCAAAAGCCCTAATTTAGCCAGGCTGTCAGCGATTGACCGGTCTTCTTCGTCTTGGAGGCTGTGGAGCCGGTTTCTGGTGTTGGCGTATAAGGAATAAAGTGGAGACGAAGGGTCGATGAGTGTTTGGGGTGCTTCTCGAGTTCCTTGCGAGGAGTAAGCGTATCTTTCGGAGCGTAGAGACTGCTGAAGCCGAGAAGTAAGGCTGGACTGGTGGCCTGCAACATGCTGAAGCATGCGTGCAAGGTGGTTCTTCGCTTGCTGGTGAAGCCTTTTAATACTCAGACCCAACACCTCCATTTCCGACAAAGGGTGGGATTGGGATTCGCACAGCAAGGGGAGAAGCCTGTGGTCGAGAACGTTGAGGTCCACAAAAACAGCGTTGGGCAACACCGGCAGCAGCTCGAATCTCCACACGCCATATACCGCCAATCCGCTGACACCTGCCCGTCTGTGATGCACCGAGGTGCTGGTACCATACTCGACGATCGGGAAGATCGGTAATTGCGCGAAAGCAGCCTTTTGCCTCTCGGAGAACGAATTCCACGATGTATTGACCATGCACTGGTTGAAGTGATTGAAGAGGAGCTGAGCCTTCTCATCCGATACGAATCCCACAAGGGCTTCCATGGCATCAAGGAGGGCGTGCATCTCGGTTACCGACTTCAAGAACCCGAATTTTGTTAGGATATTCTTTGCTTCCGATGCAAAGGCGGTCGAGAGGAATGGGACTCCAAATTCACATAGGCATGCTGATAATGCTGGGTCGATCCCTGCCGAATCGAACACCGGTTCGCTTCGATTGGCTCGCCTCAGACCACCGGTGCATGGCAACACGTACTCGGACTCGAGCTCGGGGAGCAATAGCGAGCAACTACCCCAGTTATCGGCCCAAATCCAGAACCTGGTGAGGAAGGCGACTGCGGCGTCATCTGCTTCGGTCTGTGAAGGCTCTAAGCCACAACGAGAAGTTGGATGTAGGCCAAGATATCTGACAACTTGAGCGGGGTCGAGCCACTTGACGTTCAAAGCATGAGGGGCCTGTTGCCTAAACATTTCTACAGCTGGAGGTGGAAGGTCATCGAGGGAAATGGCGTTCTCGTCGCATGCGTGGAAAAGTTCAATGTCGGCGGTCTCGAGAAGAGTATGGATGTTTGGAGTGGTGCCCTGTTGAGCGAGGGAAACAAAGCTTCCTGAAACTGTAGGGATGACTGAGAGTCCGACTACATTGCTGATGTTATTCGACGAAAGCAAATATTGGAGGATAATCAAGCGCGGTCGGGCCGGCGCATCGAGAAGACTTGAAGCGAAAGTGCCCTGTTAAGCCCGATACCGGTCAGAAACGGGATCAGTGGAGAGAAAATATCACATACCCTAAGTGCAGTTGATGCGCGTTCTGGAGTCAGGATACGATGGTTCCACTCAGGTAACGCCTCTATCATGCGGAAGAGGTGCTCGGGAGGACGACAGACACTCATGCCTGTGTCAGCGAGAGCTTCCAGCACCTCATCGCTCGTGTTGGCGCAGGCAACGAGGATGTCCTGCAGACTCTTGAAGCCGTCCTGCCCAACGACAGGCCATACAGTGGCATCGTTTTCAAGAAGGATATACAACAGGTTCTTGGGGAACGACGCCCAATAGGCACTGTCGGATTCCGTGAAATGCTTCGTCATGGGCCAAGCCGAGAAGATATGAGTCGTTGGGGAGTGGATTGCGATAATTTCCAGAAGGTGGGACCACGCGCGAGGAATGAAGACATCGAACAACAATTTGTTCCATTCTATGAGGATACTGAAAGGGAATAATATTCATGAGCATCGGTTCTATGTCAATTCATCGAGCACTTACTGGTCGTCGGATCCTGGGACGATCCCGTTTTCGCCGTGAGGACGTAGGTTCTGCCTCGAAGGTGTGAGCGAGAAGAGGGAATGAATATGAGCTGGGAATCCTGTCTTAATGGGGAGCCGTAGGAACGTGAACAGTTGACCGATGTCGGGCTCGATGTTATGGGTAGAGTTCAGCAAGAAGGCCAGACCAACATGGGCGCTCAATTTGTGCTTCTCCAGCACCTTCTCGCAAGGAGAGCCTGCACGGGTGGAGAGCAACTGCAACACATCGTCCTTCACGAAAGATCGGTGAATCACTAGCCATTCTTCGTCCTTGGCATTCGCTTCCTCAGCACTTTGAACATGGACCATCTGCTTGTAAACACCGTCTGACAATCGCCCGGCAAGTGCGATAGTGCAATGGGCCATCTCCATCACGCGCCCTTCTTCGTCGATGATAGTGAATTCGATGGACCGGAGATGCTGCAAAAAGAGCATCGCGATGCTGAGCTCCCTTTGGATGAATTCCTGAAAGAGCTGCCGAATTTCTTCAGGTGATACAATCTTCTCTCGTATGTTCCCGGGTTCGGTCCTCAGAGGCAGACGAATGACTGTGCCGTCGAACGTTTCACCGTTCCAATTGAGTGGGAGGAAGTGCTCAAAGGTTTGGAGATGGTCGCGGATCGGTTCGACGGTCTCTGGCTTGACAGGAAAGCGAGCGCCGCCTCCGTCGCTGAAAGAAGACTGGGGGTCGAAGATAACCAGATCCTCTCCAGATAAGATTTGAAGGAAGTCGGTGATCTATCGATAGCGTCAATTATCATGTTATCCTGAACGGTATGCATGAGACTTGCATGATAGCAGGATCGGATGCCGATACCAAACTTTCCTATCTTCCTGAGATGGTCGTCAGCTCGGAGTCTCGAGGAATCCTTGAAGGTCAGACTCACGATGTGTCCTCCCTTTTGGAAGATCTACTAATATTTTGAAGCGCGACCCAGTCTTTCGGGGAGAACTTGGCGTTATTGAAAGCGAGCAGCGCAGGTCCTTGAGTCATGGCAATACTCGGATGACAGATCCTCTCAGATGGGTGCATTCGACAGTCCAACAAGAAAGTCTAACATTCATGTCAGGTCAGCAAACGTATTGAGCAGCAGAAAAGGGCGTCGCACCTGTACTGTAGCTTCCGCGTCGTCAGAGTTCTGAAGAATTTCGCGCAGCAATCCAGCGGAGAACGGGTAATTGTCTAGGATGGAGCGAATGGAGCCCAGGCGATCAACATTCTCCCCAAAGGCTGAAGAAGTCACCGCTGCAGGTTGGACAATATGACGGGGGAAGGCTGGCAGCTGAGTCTCATGGTCGACACCAAGGTGGCGCTCGGGCACCCGGGGACTAGGACGTTCCTCGAACAACGAGATGTCCCGCGCTCCGGGGTCATCATCGAGAACGGCTACCAGCTGTTTGCTACGCCGCTGAAACGCTGGGTCTTGGTCGCTTGCTGACATGGCGACTTGAGTGAAGTCAAGGGGGGATCGCAGAAGGGAGGTAGTCCTGGTAGATATTGAGGCGAAAAAGGCCTCCCAGATTAGGTGGCACGAGTTCGAAGGAACGTTCTACTGAGTGAAGGGCGCATGTACGGTCTTGTTGTCTCTTGCAACAGCACATGAAGCGCATCGTTGCAGCGATCGGATCGATCCTAACGGTGCTTGGACCCAAAACGGTTCGGGTGGACTCTTGAAATGCTGTTTCCGATGCAAGGAACTACGATGTACCCGAGCCTCGAGGCCGTGGATGTCAATGGAATTAAGTTCCAGAAATTTGGCTGCAACGCGCCACGGGAATCCGAAGGGAGTCAAAGTGCGATAAATATAAATAGATTCGTCTGGGTCTCCTTGGTCTTCATCGGGTACGAGTGATTTGAATCCGCTTTCACAGTGACACCTAGGTCGGAAAGCCGAATCAGAGTGTCCGTCTACGTATTGGCCCTGCGAAACTTATCAACCGCAGCCACCTAGCAAGAAGTCTGGGAATGAAGAAATGCACCTCATGAAGAAAAAANCGTCGAACGTTTCTATCAAGCACGGCAACAACGTGTAGAAACTCTGTAGAACGATCGGGTGTGATACGTGGTTGGATGCTGTCCTTGGTTTGAAGATCCGTGGAGTACTCAGGCGCTATTTCAATTGAGTCCCGGCAGACTGGCTGCAATGTGCCAGGAAGTTTCATAGGAAGCCAGAGTACGATCTCCTCTTACTCGGCATTCGCGGAATGCAATCTGGGATGCGATTAGAAACCGCTCTCGCAGCGACAACAAGGTGGGAAGCAGAACGAGGCGTTCCGCCTACATATTAGACCTGCAAGACGCGTCAGCTACTAAGCGACTGGCACCTTAGCGAGGAGATCTAGAAAACGTACCCCAACGAGGAAATGCGCCGAACATTTCTATTAAGCATCACGATAGCGTGTAGAGATTGTGTAAGACGCTCGGCAGAGATACTTCCTTGATATGCCCTTCTTGGTCTAAAGAGCGCGAGATGTTCGAACCTCGAGGCTGACATCGAGCTTCTCGAGCGCTTTTCGCAATTGAGTACCACCACACTGGCTGCAACGTGCCTTGGACATCACAGAGGAAGCCAGCACACGAGCGCTTTTAATCAGCTTCTACGGCAGCACCATGATCGGAAAGGCGCCTACAATTTGAACCTGTAAGACATATCAACCGCTAAGTAACCTGAAGTGGTACCTGCTAAGAAGGAACATGGGAGACGTACCACAACGTTGCAGGTACCAGTCCGAGGCACTAACCGTACCTGGCGTGGCCAAAAACCCGTTCTGAGCCATCTCTTGAGATACTATTGTTAGTTTGGGGAGCTGCGATTGGCTCGAGCATTGAAACTGCGAATGCGAATGTCGAAACTCAAGTGAGAGGTGGCACGAGGCAATAATTAAGAAAGATGGTTTCATTTCGATCTACTCGGTCTTGGTCATGGCAGACTGAATACGAGCACTTTGAATCCGCTTTCGCAGCGACGCCAAGATCGGAAAACCGAACAAGAGCGATGTACCTGCATATTGAACCTACAAGCAAGACTCATTCATCAGCTGCACAGCCACCGCTTCCACCTCCCTGCAAGAAGAGGGATAAGCGGAATAGAATAGAACGTACCCCGACAAAGAAAGGCGTCGAATGCTTCCAGCACAAGGACGCCGTATACGAACTCTGCAAAACATGGCATACCACGGCGAACCAGAACCCAAAAGCGTATGGTTTCGCTCCGATGTACTCTCTCGCGAAGTGGAAAGGAGCGGTCAGCAATGAGCCTCTTGGGAGGCTTTCTGCGAAATGAGGAAGCAGTGATAAGGTGGAGAAGATGGCTAGTGGGATGACTTGTAAAGGGAGCTCAAATATGTCGATGCGGGGAGGTTTGGCCTTTGGTATAGCGTCATTTTCCATCCATCATTACAACAATGGAAGGAGTTGCATACCATCCCCAGGCCTTCTTGAGCGACCGCCTTCATCTCTAATAAGCGTGGCTTGACGTCGTCCGGTCCTTGCAAAGGAGGCTTGAAAGGGACCACAACGTCCTTCTTGGATCCATTTTTGAAGGTACACAATAGAGTCATGTTCTGAGAGTATCCTTCGTAAGTAGCGTGTCAGTTATGATATCTCAGAATACACACGCACCTTGATAGTAATACCAGTCATCTCAGCAATCGCAACTTCCTCTTTGAACTTTCCAAACCACTTGGCGAAAACGGCTAACGCATCTGGGTCATTGGAGAGGAAGCTGGCATGCTCAGCTAGTAGGTAGGCCATCCTTCGAAGAATGGAGATCAACGAAGGGGAAGTTTGGGCGGTGAATGGACAAACAGAAACGAATGTCTGAATTTATGAATTATCAGCCAATGATGGAGTGGGTGACCCCGGTAAAATCCAAGGAAAGGAACCATATTACATCCCGTAAGGATGTCATGGGATCATTTAAACCATCTGCGCAGCGGGTAGTCAGCGCCGATAGAGAACGGATCGATATGGAGGATCAACTTACGGGGTTGGACCAGCAACTGTTGCCGTTTGAGAAAATTCCAAGGTGAGTAGGACTGATGAATCAGCTCTCGAGCGGAGCGGGGAGAGGACGTACTTTGCCATAGTGGCTCGCACCGCAAAGGAAGGGATGGAGGGCGGGTGAAGCAATAAATTGAAATAAAAACGTACAATAACAATATGATACAAACATATCACGCCTCTCTATCCTTGACGTGAAGGGGAGAATGCCAATAAAATAACGCGAGGTTTACTCTATCTTCATGACAGAGTCAATACGAGCTCCCTGGACCCGTTTCCGCATCGAACTCCAGATAGGCATCCCGAAGTAGAGCGTTGCCCCGACATATTGAAGCTTTTGAGTTATCAGATAATTGGTCAGCTTCAAGGCATCACGGCTGTTGGAGAACACACGTACCCCAACAAAGAATGGTGTCGAGTGCTTCCAGCACAACGAGATTGTGTACAAGCTCTCCAGCACGTGGGCAGCGGCCATGAACCAAAAGCTGAACGCGAAGGGTTTGGTCCCTAGATACTCTCTCGCGAAATTAATGGGAGTAGCAAAGGGGGAAGAGCTATTCTCTGGAGCCCAGTGTGCAATGACACAAAGGGTAATAAAGATGCCTGGTCTAATGGCAGCTTTAGGAAAGACGAAAGTGTCGATGCGGGGAGCTTTGATCTATTGACAGGCTAATTAGAGCACCTTCACCAGGTAGATATTGTGGTTCCACGCACCATCCCAAGTCCTTCCTGAGCGACTGCCTTCATCTCGAGCAGCCGCGGTTTGACATCGTCGTAGCCCCGCAGTGGAGGCTCAATGGGGACCTCAACCTCTTTCTTCGACCCATCCTTGAACCAACACAACAAGCTTATGGTCTAACACCTTCTTCAGCCCACACTTTCAGCTTTCAGATGTACAAAACAGACCTTGGTCGTGATGCCAGTCATCTTAGCACTTGCAATAGGCTCCTTGACCTTCCCGTACCATTTCGCGTAGGCCACGAGGGTGTCCGGGTGGTTGGACATGTACATGCACAGGAAGGCAGACTTTTCAGCGACTGGGTCGGTCATTGTGCAAGAGTTGTGCTGGATGGAGGAGTAAGCTGAAGAAGGGTAAAGGCCCTGGGTTCATCATGATGGATTGGGAAACGCAGAGAACCCGGTGCCGACAGGGTCGTCGCATCCTTGGGTTAGGGTCGCGTAAGCCTGCCGCCCAGTTCGCACGGTCCCGACGCGTCGGGCCCTGGCGCCTTTATTTCGTCCATCACCTTCAAAGTTTGTACCAAACCGACAACGAAAGCCTCTCAGGTGATAATAATGGCCAGTACATTACTCAGGCTACATGCTCAGCTCAATCTCGTACACTACGGCCCTCGTCGAATGCGATGAGCAAGTGTCAGTCAACGACGATGCAGTGCAGATATGACAGCCAACGCCCCAGATAGACAGCAACGAAGTATTTAGGCGACGTAGCGCCGAAAAAAGGCTCGTGGCACCTCTTTGAACCTCACACACAGCCCTGGTACCCATCGCTCAACCTTCGTTTCAAACCGTGACCTACAGAGCAGTCGCCTCCCTGCCCTCCTCCAACAGCCATGCCAGCGACAGGCGACGACCTCGCACCAGAGATATGGCTTGCCATTGCTGATGAAGTGGCTGCTTCAGATAGGTACTCTAGTGGTCGGCTGCCGAGTCGATATATGGCAGTCAACCGAGTCTTCTTCAACCTGTATCTGGACACCGTCTACGGGGATGTCCAGTGGACCAAACTCGACAAGGATATGATGACGCAGCTGAAGAGACTTCAGTATGTTTGCCATCCATCTACTATTGCAGCGATGCTTACCCCCATATTCAGGCAACCCATAATTGCCAGTCATGTTAGAAGCCTCAGAATTCACGCCTGGTTCATCGACTACCTGATGAAGCGGGATGCCAAGACGACTATACCGTCCACTCTGCGCGCCCGTATCCTCTCCCTCTTCAACGCTAATGCAAAACCCCACCCTTCCAATCAAGCCCAGACCAGGCTTATATCCAGCGTTTCCTCGAAGACCATCATGGACCTCATGATCTCTGCCATTCACAACATGAAAAGTGTCACCGAATACCACTTCGAACTCAGAGATCTCAGGCTCACCAAAGACTCATCGCGCTTTCTCGTCGCATCTCGCCAAGCCTTCAGCTTCAGCCTGCGCAAATTGTCCGTCCACACCACCATCTTCAAATTCAAATCCGTTCTCGCACTCTCCGATTTCGAGCACCTCGAGGAATTAGAGCTGCATTTCGACTATCAATGCCACCGCGCCCATGGAGAGGATGCACATGAAGCATCCAAGTTCGCCGAAGCACAAGAGTTGAAGGACACCATCGTACCATTCATCAACCTTCGTAAAGAGACGATTCAATCTCTCACAATCGCCTCGTACTCCACAGTCGATTTATCGGATTTCTTCAAGTCTATCGGTCCTTTCAGATCTCTTCGTCGACTCTCAGCTAACATCTGCCTGGATACCAAACAACTCTCCGACTCCAAAGCTCTCGTAGATTTCATCTACAACCATAGAGGTTCCATGATTGAGTTGGAAATTCGCCCTCGACCTCCCGAAGAAGAATTTATCAACGCCGAGGATACTGCCGCGCGACGCAGAGAATCAGCTGTCAGGATCCAAAAGGCTTTACTCGGACATAGAGATGTTGCCCGGTCGCTCGAGGGCCTTCAAATACCCGCTGGGGATCTGAATGCATGCTTAGCACTCATAGATCGTTCCTCACATTCGTTGACCCACTTATCGTTGACCGACTGGTTTTTCGGCCTAGAAGATTTGAAGAGGGTGCTAAACCTCTTCGCTTCGAACCCTTTCCGTCTCAAATCTTTGTTCGTTTGGGTACAAGACCTGTCTGTGCCCCTCCTTCAGCTGCTCGCGGGCAGGTTACCCGGACTTCATTCGCTAGTCCTTCTCTTTGAAACATGCACCAGCAACCATAGTCGTGAGGCGAGCTTGTCTCTTTTTCCTGATAATGCCTATATGCGTCTGACTCCAAGGATTTTCAGCTGCAGGACCATTTTTTTCACCAACTCGGAGTCTCTTCCAAAGAAGGTCGGCTCGATTGGCAACTCGAGCACATCAGCATCTTTCAGATGAGACAAGGGATTAGCCCAGAGGACGCGGAGTTATTGGGTATTCCATCGACTGACCGATACACAGACCAAACGTACACGATCGCCGTGTCCGCCGCCATCCCTTCTATCAAGAGCTCTAAAGGTATCCAATGGCACAGAAAACTCCCACCTAGGCGAATCAACAGCGCACCACCTCACCCGTATGGATAATCGCCATCACCTTCGCAATCTATGCGTCTCCCGCTTGTCAGAATCCTCGATGGTGACGGAATTGACGTCGAGCCTTCGGGCTTTGTGCACGAGATGGATCATAGTGGATCGGAAGAGGAAGGAAGCAAGGTTACGGTGATGGATTCTTAGAGACGTCCTGCGTGGAAGGGCATGCTGCCGTCGGGAGTCGCAGGGGAGAGAGCGGAGAGGCGGGATGTGAAGAGCGTGCTTTCAAGGTGTGACATGACGAGCACGAATTACAAGAGGTAGCAGGAGGACTACGTACAAGTGTTTCGACTCGTCCAGCGCCATTTTTGTTGGACGTGCAAAGCAGTCTGGGGCAGGTCGTGGTTCATCGGACCGAAGCGTATAATACCCATCTAGTGTACCAAACCACAATCTTTGTCACAATAGATTTTCGATGGTGAAATAGCGGAAGTTACGCCCGGCTTGCCAAGTCAAAAGGTAGCAGGGAATGAGAATAGAGGGAGGTATTAGAAGACTAATATGCATGTATTTTCTTACTATTGAAGACGTTTATATGAACCCTAAGGACCGAATTATGAACTGCATATAGAAGGTACGATGTATCAATATATGAGCCCAGAGCAGCAAGTAGGATGGCTGTTCTGAACATTGAAGATAAACATATCAAGAAACGCGTCTGGAGCATCGGCTGGCAAAAGGGAGCTTTACCCAACAACCAAAGTCTTTTTAAACCAGGAAATGGTCTGCTCCAAAGCCTTTTCGTGCGCTTCGACGATCTCGGGGTATGCGAGGTTTGGACGGGCTGCGAAGCCGTGCTGGGTGCCTGCATGAGAAACCAGTCAGTAACGCAAGGATGGTGTTGATTTAAAGGATAGGATATGTATGGAGAGGGTAACCTGCCTGGATAATCTTTGAATTCGTATTCGACATGTTCAGGTTTGTCCTTCTTAGCTGCGAAAATGGCCTCTGCAGAAAGTCTCGTTGCATGGGGTACAAACATGTCCACTATTAGTTAGAATGTCAGTAAATCATAGCCTTTTCATAGCCAGGAAAATGAGGAAGGAACGCAGAGAGCTCAAAAGGGACAGAAAGCGAGAAGTAGCCGGTGTGAAATAAACAGATACGGAGCATGAAAGAAGTAGGGAACTAACCTTCAGGACATGCCCACGAAGAAGGAACCTTCATCTGCCTGACTTCCTTCATGCTAAACTGGCCAGGATGACAGACGACTACGCTGTGGATAGAGCTCGTTGAGGCCAGGCGGATGACGGCCGAGCCTCCGTAGCAGTAGCTGGTATAGAATCATAAACGTTTCATTCGAGGTTAGCTCGAGGACGATGAAACAGGAGAAGGTGAAGCCCTCACCCAACAGCCCCTATCTTCTCATAATGAGGCTTCTTCTCCTTCAACAAAGCGAAGAACTGTCGTTGGATCGTGTTTCGTTCGTCACACTCAATGGCAAATTGAAAGGACAAGCACGCACCGAAGCCAGCCTCGCATCCACGACGCTTGGTCGGCTGCTGATGAACGCAGGTATCGATGGGATTCCGTTTAGAAAGATGAACTTGATCCAATCCAGTATGGACATCTTCTGCGAGGCTTTATCCGGCCCAGACATTGCGTTGAGGGGGATCAAAGGTCTCCCTGCAGCATGCAGAGGCAACGTCCATGTCAACGCGTCGTTCGAGTGAGAGAAGCTAGAATGAGACGTACCCTGAAAGTAGTCAGGAATCCACACGTCACATTCAAGTGACGTGGATATCTTGTCTGCGATAACCTTGCAATTCTTGAGAGGAAGGCCAAATCCATCGGTTAGCAAGACCACTGCTCGCTTCGACGTGTTCGAGCCGCTGCTGCTTGCATCTTGGCTTTGGAAGGTGGTAAAGTAGGCTCCTTGGAATTCCGCCTGAATGGAGCCCCTGGGTTCTCCCGGAAGCTCGTAGCCTTCAACGCATTTGGGGCAGGACATGATGGGAGGCTCAGGTGAGTGGGTGGTGAGAGATAAAAGAAAGGAACGTTTCGTGACACTGTGAATGCAAGAGTTAAATATATATGTGTGTATGTGTGTGATTTCCGTTTACGCTTATGGTGTTATCTGCGTCCGATGACCTATAGGCGTTTATTGCGGGTCATGCTACCCCTGATTGAAGTCCTTTGCGGTAAGGAGCGAGGTCAAAGTGCCTGAAGCTTGATAATTGACAGACAGACATTCGACGATCCTAGTGCAGGTACTACAAGCCCCGAGCTCGATCTGTTGGAAAGTTGAAACTAAAACATAAACACAACTAGGTTTGGTGTCCGTATTCCTGGAATATATGGAGGATCTAAACAAGATTTGTATTGAGAGTATTACTCTCGTGAACCAACGGAGTCAGTGAGAGAACAGGGTGATCAGCGCACTGCCACTAACCACATTGGATTGTACTTTGCCTGTCTGTGTTTGTATCTTTGCCTGTCTGTGTATCTTTGTCTGTCTGTGTTTGATCTCGACCGTGTTGCCAAGCTGTAGCCCGCCTCTACCAAGCACATTCATTCCCTCACTGTTAGCGCATGATTCATTCCCTCATTGTTAGCGCATGATTCGACGACTCCTTTTCTCATATATTGCAATCAAATCACCGCTTCATTTAAAGTAGGCTGGTGCAACAGGATTGGTTAACGTGGGACTGGACGGCCCTGATATCGTGTCCAGTTGTTTGCAAGTTTATGGCTTGCGCCCGAGCTGCAGAAGCTCGAGCTACGGACGTGTCAAATTTAAAGTGTTCTTTTGTCCGAATTCTGTGCCTAGAGAACCGATCCCAGGTGGTTCATGGCTGAACTAGAGCTTTCGTGGTGGAGGAGTATGGAGGCCGAATGTGAATGGATCGGTGACCATTCAACGTCTTGTGATTGTGTGTCATCTCCTCTTTTCCTTAAGTCACTGGCCAGATGAATAATTTTTTNATAAATAGGCTCCCAATGTGCACCGTCGTGTCACCCATGGGAGACAATTGAAGATGAAAGATAGCGTCGATGCTACGGTCGACTCGGAGGGGGNTTAGACACAGGAAGCTAAGGCCATAGCCGTCACCGACGCGGATTCCCGACTCTGGAGTATCCTCCGTTATAGAGCCAGCCATGGCAGAAAGTCGGTACGCGATTTCAAAAAAAANCGGATTCTCATATGGATGAATGGTAGGACGAAGAAGCCAGTGAGGCGCGTTCATGCCTCACCGGCATGTCTTTTGAGCACTTGTAAAGAGCTTTTGTATTGAACCACTGATACTAGAAATCTTACATCTTTTATTCTGTGTGCGCGGCATCAGCATATGATCAGACTGAGATAAGTCATATTTATGGAACAGAGACGGGTGTTACTGTCTCGAGCTCAGGATTTAAATTCTCCATGGTTCAAGTCAGGAAGGAGAGCTGGATATCAGGCGCACAGGCATACCTTCAAATTACTCATTGCAGGAGGTGTTCACGTCCCGGTCTTAAACGAATCTCGCACTTGAAGGATTGCGGTTTGCTTCGTATGCAAATGAGCGTTACCGACTGTCGAAAGGAGGAATGTTGGACGTGGCTTACCTGACGGCCGGATTCCTTTGTTCAAGCTTCATCGGAACCACATTCCCTTCCTCGTCCTTTGGGGCGGCAATGTTATAAGTTGCCAGGAGCGACGCGGCCATTAGGAACAAAGCATCGTTACTGAAATGTCGCCCAGGGCAGATACTATGGTCGATTCATCTTTAGCTTCGAGTTCATATAAAAAGTAGTAGGACCTTGGGCCGACTTACCGACGTCCATGTCCGAAAGCTGCAATATCCGGGTCTGGAACCGATGGATCGACTTTCCCGTCCTTGATGTACCGCTCCGGAATGAACTCGAAAGGTTGGTCGAAAATATCGGGATCGTGCATGATAGCCCTGTTGAGACGCCATTTCGGGAACGTTAACAAATAAAGACCAAGGTTATTCAAGGTGCTTACCAGTTATTTTGTAATATAAGTGTTCCCTTTGGAATAAAGTATCCATCATACTCGTCGTCTTCTGTATTAGCGTGGGCTAGACCTGTATACAATGGTGGGCATCAGCGCCGATGAAGCATTGACTACAGATTGACAACGCCACTCACCAAGAGGAACCACAGAGTACCATCGACTAACTTCTTTCACAATTGCATGGACGTACGGTAGCTCCTCGCGATCTGACACGAGTGGCAGTCGATCTGGGCCAATGACCTTGTCAACCTCGGCCTGCGCCTTCGTCTGTACCTCTCGATAGTTTGCAAGGATATATACGAGAGCCGTCGCCGAGCTGACAGTGGTTTCCGCCCCAGCTATGGATTAATGCAATTGTCACTTCAGAAGGCGAGCGTCATACTGTGAATCACTTACCCAGGTACGCTAGAGCGCACACATTACGTGCTATTGCCTCCAGATCCGGTCGATTGGGATCACCTGCTTCGGGCAGACGATCAATAAGACTAAACGCCATGCTGGGGTGACTGCCCTTCCTCCCATCCTCCTATTACATGATAAGGACTCAGAAAAAAGATAGAAGGTACAGTACTCACTATATCACGTTTGGCCTCCTCGAATGGCGTCCACCGCGTTTCGAAGTTCAGTTGAGCGATATCTTTGAAGTGCTTCTGAAACCCGGCACCAGGAAACCAGGACGGAACATATCGCAGGAGGGGAAAGTTGTTCACGAAGAATCTGCCTGGGATCGATGCCTCTGCGAGTTCCAGAACGAGTTTCTCGGCATTGTGGACGAGCGACTCGTTGTGTCGGATGTCGTCAAAGCCGTAGGCCGTGCGCATGATCGTCGTTCCGAAGAGGCTAGTTTTGTGGTAAGAAAGGCGTTCAACATATCAAGAGAGACCCAGAAGTTTAGCTTACAATT
Source organism: Candolleomyces eurysporus (assembly GCA_027579435.1). NCBI lineage: Eukaryota > Fungi > Basidiomycota > Agaricomycetes > Agaricales > Psathyrellaceae > Candolleomyces > Candolleomyces eurysporus. Next base: position 106,847 of record JANBPK010000927.1, read on the forward strand.
GTAAACCGATGAAGATTTGATCGGGGTTAGACCTGATCCTCTGCAGGAACAGCTTTGTCTCTTCGTTCATCACTGGATGGTACTTTCGCACAGCGTTATTATTGAGATACTGATGAAAGGCCCGGCGATGTTGTCTCCACGCCACACCGTATGGCAATGCAGCGAAGCTCCAGTTCAAGTCCATCCTGGGAATCGAAAGCATAAATGCATTAGCACGCCAGAAGCAGGATATGATATTGAAAAGAAAGTTGCTTACATGTCTACCATAGGCATGTCTGGACGGTCCGAATAGTTCGCAGCCCTGTTGTCCAACAAATCGACAACGCGGCGACGAGAACCGAGAATTAGAATTCCTTCTCCAAGCGCCTTCAAATAGATCATGTCGCCTGAGGAAGGTATTACATTTGTTGAATCCTGGAGCAGAGAGAATTTTACCATATTTCTTGCAGAGCTCATCGTATCCTTTCCAAGGAACGATTTGCGGAAGCTCGAATATATTGCCTAGCAAGGGCAGACCTTTGGGACCAGGTGGGAAGGGCAGTCGCCGCGGGTTTCTCCTTCTTTGCAAAACAATTTTTTTNGACAACTAGGACGAGCCCCAGTCCAATGAGTGGGATTATGAGGTTGATCATGGTGGGAGAATGAGAGCGTGTGAACCGATTCTCAGATACCAGCCTGGCCATTGGGGCTTTATCCACCGCCCGGTAAGAATCGCCCCAATCTAGAAGCATGCTATCTTCTCCAAATTCTTATCACTCGCCCCAATTTGAAAAAGAAGGTCTCAATGACGAAACATGGAAGTCAATGAGAAGATCATCTGGACAATCTCAGATACTGAGACCGAGTTTGATCTCACCCATGGGCGCGGCCATGGAGGTGGATTATATCGAGCATTCTCAACCCCTGTCAGAACGTGTTATCGAAACCTTGAATTCGAGAAAAGCCACTCTCGCACCGGCCTCAAAGGGCTAGACGCTCCAGCGCCAAAGTCCATTCAGCCACTGTAACTCAGACAGATTTAAGATCCTCAGAGTTGGATTGGAGTATACTTAAGGATTAGGAATGCGGGAATTGATAGAGTGAAGGCATATATTCAACCGAAAAGAGAAATAGACTTGTCCGAACCTCACCAAGGGGAGTGAGGATCATCTACCGACCTATGATACGGACACACGGTAAATTCTGAACAGTATAAGTCGCAGGTGGCAACCGATCCAGACTGACAACAAGGTCTATTTCCGTTTGACATTGCTTTGTATATTCGCATGGCCGGCGAGCACGTATACTAGAAGTGGAAAAACAAGCTTAACAGTGGTCTCAGCTCCAGCTGTGAAGGATCGCGTGAGCTTGTATATCTCGCGTTCCGAGGCAGTGAATACCAGCTTGAATTCTACCCACATACGCTATGCCACACGTTCTGGGCTATGCTCTCTACCTCGGCGCGGTGGACATCATTGTCTTCTGGCAACTGATCGATTAGGTCTGCATGCATGCTATTGGGATAGCTGCCTTTCTTTCCCTGGGCAGCGTGAGGCGAGAAAAATATCATACACGAGGAAATACAGCTTACTTTCCCTGAAAATCTCTTGAGCCCAGGGCTTCACTTGAGTGACAACGACAACGGTGAACACGAAGACCATAATGTTGGAAGGTTGCAGTCAGGAACTTGATCAGCGATCCGACTAATTCCATTGGGTTGCGCCTTCGCCAAATAGGGCATCAGATGGCAAGGCTGTTTTATCCCAGATAGTCGAATTGAAGTAACAAGGACAACAACGGATATACAGAATTCTCAATGTCGACCATCGCCTTCCCAACTGAGTGGCAGAATGTTCCTGCTGCGGCTGCCCTCACGGTTGGCGCTGTAGATAATTTCTAGGCCCTGTACAGTAGAATGAGAGTTGAAAAGGTTGCTGCTGTGGGATAACGCAGGAGGCTTTGCCGGGAAATCAAACACGGTATTGTGCAGATTTTCGTTGTGGCTGCTTGCACTGCACTGACTCTGTGGCGCGATCATCAATCAGAGCTACCTAAACGCCTATCACGGTTGCTCGTGACGCACGGACGCCTCGTGGTCTTCACAGCTTTCCCTCCTGCCCTCACCTTGACACCGATGTCGAAGGGGCGCGCAAGCGATGACTCTGATTCCTACCCCTATAATCCACGTCTGTTACCTTCCAGCGGTCGTATCGATGACGAGACTATCCCAGATGATCGAATTCAAATATCAAGCACGGCAACAGATGTTCAAAACTCTCAATATCGACCATCTCCTTCCCGACCAAGTGGCGAGCAATATCCCAGGGCAAGCGATGGTAGCCCGACGGTTGGACCAGCGCTAAATCATGCATATACTCCAATCCCAAGACCCCATCTTTCACACGTCGAACCAATCTCTACTCCGTCCCATTATCCTCAGGATCGGGACACCTGCTCTCCTCCATACACTGATGTGATTGGAGACTCAACGCCATCGCTGCCACCACCAACATCCATGGTCAATGCTGCTCCTGACATATGGCCTGCCGCCGATGGAGCACTGTGGGACAATGGGCAGCCTGACGGACGATGGCCATACAATGCACAGCCTCCCCCAACGTCCTCCATTTCTCTCCATACGCCTGTGCAGGCTGGACCAGCCCCTTCCACAAGCAGGTCTCAAGTACCCACCGTCCGGGCTGCATCACCAAATCAATCCTTCCTCCAGGGCGCTCATCATTTTCAAATGAGGAACTTGACTATAAACAATGATAGTGGTGTGTCCTGAACTGACTTCTCTTTCCTGGGCAACGGGTGCTCATGTTTTCTGTGTCAGAACAGTGGCGATTCAATGGACTCCCAAAGCATCCAGATATGAGTGGGAAACGCGCCAAATACCTACCTAACAGTCGGAAGCCAGATGTCGAGAATACAGTAGAATGGATCTCGGGTTCGAAGGACCTCGTCCTGTGTATTCATGGGCCCGCCGGTGTCGGGAAATCTACGCTCGTTGGCCACCTCTCAGACGAGCTTCGGTCGGCTGGTCAGTTGGCCGCCTCCGCCTTCATGGGTGCATTTTCGCCCGATGCGTCTGGGCCGGAGACGATTATCAAGACGCTGGCTCATGAAATCGGTAGTATTCATCCGCGAGCAATATCGAAGATTGTGGAAGCAATCAACCAGTGTCACGCCACCTCGCTGGAGAACCAGCTCGAGGGGTACATCCTAAAACCGTTGCGATCGCTCAGTCACCCGCATCCACTCATCATTGTCATTGATGCCATTGACGAATGGCGAGATCATCCACCATTTTTCGAGGCTCTCGCTCATCTCAACTCGGAAACCGCTGTTGTCAAGTTTATCATCACGAGTCGGTTAGATCCGCAGACCTCCCGCTTACGCGGTATCGAGAGAATCTCAAGTCATTCATACCCCCTCCGTCCCGTACCCCAAGAGATCGTGAAGGCCTATTTCAATCATCATTTCGAGAGCATCGACTGGGATCATCGAAGGAAGCCCAGTGAACGCCAGGTTGATCAGCTTGCGGGGATGTCGGGCGGGCTACTCGTCTGGGGCGCGACTGTGTGTTCTCTCCTCTCTCACAAATTCAGCGATTTCACCCCGCATGAGATTCTTTCGGGAATCCTCGCGGAAGAGCAGAAGGTTGGGAGCGCAGAGCGGCTCGCACAACTGTATTACGACGCCATCATTCGGCTGTTTCCCTCGGTCGAAGACCAGAAACGTCTGCGTACCTACCTTGGCGCAACGATCGTCCTTCAAGAGGCTCTTCCAGCCCATGACTTTTGTATGTTGGTTGGAATGCGTCCTCACGTCGTGGCTAGCATCCGGTCGATACTATCTGCTTTGCAGACACGGTTGCCACCTGCAGGTTCGTCGAACATGGTGCATCCAGCATCAACCGTTTTCCATCTGTCCTTCCTCGACTACATCCAGGCCACACCCCCGGAGAATGTGTTCGCAATCTCAGCGTTCGACTGTCACGCAGCGGTTGGGTTGGCCTGTCTCGACCAGGTCGCCAGGTTTTTGCCTGTGTTGTCAAACCAGACCTCATCCGTTTCACTTCATGGCATTCAACGCTACGCCATCAAGCACTGGCCCCATCACGTTTCTCACGGAACGCATCGTTCGCATGATAAATGGATGAAAACCCTGCATTGCTCAACATTAAACACAATCCCCATTGACTTGCAACGGCAGTGGGCAGCGCTGTTTCTCAAGATGTTGCTTCCGGAGGCAGAGGAGGTGGTGGGGACGGAGGAGCAGGATATGGCATCCATTCTGACAAGGATTCGCGGCAGTCTGCGTCGAGATGGCTGGGAGCACTGGGTGTTTGAGGTGGCTTGTTCGGAGGTTGCTGTGCGATTTGGTCCCGGTTCTTATGAGGCCTGGTACAAACTGGAGGAATCCTACTTCGAAATGGGCGAGAAGACCAGTAGTGCCAAGATGTATGAGGAATCAGCGGTGGCTTCTCGACATGTGCTGGAACTCCTGCCCGCATCCCATCTTAAACGGTCCTCGGTGCTTAGCAATCTTGGCAATGCTCTCTGGACACTCTATGAGTGCAACGGCGACGTCAATGCCCTGACAGAGAGCATTTCGCATCATCGTGACGCGCTTGCACTCCAGCCAAACACCCATCCAGATCGGTATCTGTCGCTCATCAACCTTGGTGGTGTACTCAACACTCTCTTTAGGCGGAATGGTGACCTCAGTGCCCTGAATGAGGCCATTTCACACTATCGAGACGGGCTTTCACTCCTGCCAGCGTCCCACCCAGATCGGTCTTTGTTGCTCGACAATCTCGGGATTGCCCTCCGGACTCTCTTTGAGCACAGTGATGACCTCAATGCCCTGAACGAGAGCATTTCGCATCATCGTGACGCGCTTGCACTCCGGCCTACCCCCCATTCAGATCGGGCTACGTCACTCCTCAACCTTGGTGATGCACTCCGGGATCTCTTTAGTCGGAACGACGACCTCAATACCCTGAAAGAGAGCATTTTGCATCTTCGTGACGCGCTGGCATCCCTGCCAGCATCCCATCCATCTCGGTCTACGTCGCTTGACCACCTGGGCTGTACTCTTCAATCACTCTTTGTGTACAATGGTGACCTCAATGCCTTGAACGAGAGCATTTCCCATCATCGAGACGCTCTGGCAGCCCGGCCACCACCCCACATAGAGCGGCCCTCATCGCTGAACAACCTCGGATACGCTCTCCGGTTACTCTATGAGTGCAATGGTGACCCCAATGCCCTGAACGAGGGCATTTCGCTCCTTCGTGACGCGCTTGCACTCCTGCCAGTAACCCACCTCGACCGGCTTTCATGTCTCGACAGGCTTGCCCTTGCTCTCCGATCTCATCACAAGCGAAATGGGGAAATCGAGACTCTCGATGAAGCTATCCAACTTCGCCGCGAGCTTCTCGCTCTTTGTCCCCCCNGGCCGTCGATATCGAGCTCACTATGTCAAACGCATTGCGGCGCTTTTGGAAATTCGTTTTGGACTCACTGGAGATGAAGCGGATCGTGCGGAAATCGAAGTTTTGCAGCGGGAAATCGACGAATGAGTCCGGCGACGAATCACAAATGGAGGATGGTGTACGGGAAGAGGACTCCAACGCGGACGGATCGTAGTTGTTTACTCTCATTTTCGCAGCGACGTTGAACTCTTTTTTCTCTTGTATTATAGTACACCATTACCAGCAATTCAATCATTTTCTCCACGCATTCTAATCTACCTCATTATCCGTAATTCGGCGAAACTAAGAGAAACAGAAAATCGCTGTTGCCAGGAGGGTGTATATTGCAGAGGTAATAAATATATTATCCTCCGTTATAGAGCAAACCATAGACGAAACCTAGTATGCGGTTTTTAAGAGAAAAATTCTCGAGTGGATACGGCCCGGGTGAAACGAGGAATCCAGTGAGTCGGATTCTTGAAGAAAGGTGCAAGGCCTTCGTGGTGTGAGGTAGGTATTTGGATTAGCGTGTTAGTCCTCCAGGGTGTTGCTATCTATGAAATAACCCGATCAGCGAGATGGGTCTCCAATGATATATCAAGCTGCAAGATTAGCTCGCTCGTGGACTAGGCACCTGTTCCAGAGCAGAGTATTACCGTTACCAGAAACGACCCCAGACTCACAGAAGCCACGCCTACCTTCTCCTCGGGATTCTTCAGACGAGGAACCAAATTCTTGCGCACACCCCGGAGTAAACCATTGATATCCGATGCCTAGCTGTAACGTGAGTCACATTGTCCACATGCATAATTTTTCATGGCGGCTTTCACTGTCTCCATATTTACGCCATACAGTACGCTCAGCGACGACCTTAGGGCTCATAATGACGCACGTAGGCTCTGGAGAACGCGTTATGAAGCCAGGAGAGACGTAAGTACGGTTGATATGGAAGCAAGGATGATGCTGGAAACGAAAGGAAACAGGTAGGGTGCGTTCTCACTTTCGCTCTCTCACTTTTCTTGCTCAGGTCCACGCACTTGTGAAAACAGCTTTGGATGCAGTCAGAGCCTCGTAACGTTCACTCATCGCTATGCTCGCACATTCAACGATAAGCCAGCTGTAAGCGAATATGAAGGGTTTTGGTGGATGGGTGATGCTCAGAATATATCAAAGCGGGTCAGTCTTGTTCTGCGTGCCCTCTTTTGCCCACTGTCCCGTTCCTCAAACACATCCCACTTCCGACTCAATCCAGGTTCAAAATTGAAGCAGAATCGCTCGCATTTTGCTTCCACGACCCAGAGCTCACGCCAGATGACCACAGGCAACGACTAGATATCAAAAAAAGAGGTTAATTCATTCTCTTTGGAGTTTATCGTCATCGTTCACCTTTTTGCTCACCCGACATCGCCCATCCAATCGTACCACGCACGGAATCGATGACGGCAAGCACTAGGCAATCAACTGGTGGCAAATGAAGATGCTAGAGGGATAGAGCGTTACAGGGTCACCTCGGAGACAGAAGCAGCAATGCATCCGAAACTTGTAGATCAAAAAAAAAAAGGTGGTCAGTCACGTTTATTTCTCCGAAGAACAAGACTTACTCACCTTCTCTCTAGACACTCGACGATTCTTTGGCTCGTGTTCCACAGGGTTTGGAGAACCCAGTGAGAGCAAACAAAGGCATACATCGTCAGTCTGGCTATGGGAGACTAGGGTAGCTTACTTAGACCAGAGAAATAGTGACAGTATACACGAGAAAATGCAGCTTACAAAGTCACTTTTTGCTTCTTCGAATGGCGAATACGGGGTCTTGAAGCTGGTCTGAGGGAAATGTCCTGAAAATCTCTTGAGTCCAGCGTTTTCACTCAATTGACAACGGCAACGGTGAACATAGTGTTGGAAGGCAGCAGTCAAGAACTTGGTCACCTGATTCGATCAGGTTGCGCCTTTGTCAAGTTTCTTCTACCACAACTGCTTTCTCTTGCTCCTTCGTGAATCGGCGATTTCGGCGCAAAATCACTCTCTCCTCTATCAAATAGAATGGCCCATCCGGGCGGTCCTGGACACCTTTTCTTGCCTAGCACTGCATGTAATTGGATTTCATCCTGGTATTGGTCAAAGAGAACTTCTAAGTAACATTGTATGTGGATTCAAAACGGTGATGCCTGCGTACACTATCACAGACTACAACAGTCAAGGGAGGACAATGAGAAAGGCGATCATAGACATAGCCTTTAATTTGCTAGAGAACAGGGAATATATGTAATGCTCTTAAGAACAATGAAATTGAAGGGAATTATCATAAGATGTTTCCCTCTGCCAAACTATCAAATGTTGGCAGATTCAAGAGAAGAGATGAAACGCCTACAAGAACTAGATCAAACTAAAAACCACATATGACACCAATGTAGGGCCATCTGTGGAAATCTAAAAGATGGAAATCCTGAAAAAGGAGAGCTCAAAAATGATTGGAAGCATTGAGGAAGAAGGGACGGCAGATTTGTGATATAACAGGATGCAAAGGCTCGATCAAGGAGATTAGATAAGATAAACAAATGATAACACAAATAATTCAGTACGGCCGAATCATATACCGATACTTCCGAAAAATGGAGCGTCTGCTCAAAAAGGAAATTGATGTAAAGGTTTGATCGGAAACCTCTCCCCACCGACAAACCTGGCCTTAGTGTCCAGGAATCCACAACGCGCGAGGTCAGTTGGCCGCGGTCTGCATGGTTTCGGCACTGCTCCTTTGAATTCAATAGACACATCAGCTGATAATGAATTGCGCGACCTCGGACAAGTAGGGGAGCTCTACACACGCGTAAATGGTCAGTGAGTGTACGTCGTTCAGAGTGAGATATGTAGCGTGCGATCACTCGCTCGTTCGAATAGACCGCATGACTAAGCTCAAACAGTGTGAGCAGCTATTACGACTGCCTCGTGCCCTTCACCTTTGCTCCTGCCTCCACCTTGACACCAATGCCAAAGGGACCCGCCGGTCCTGGCTCCAATTCCCACTGTTATAATTCATATCCACCACCGTCGAGCGGCCATGGGGATGATGAGGTTGTCGCAGATGGTCGAATTCAAGTATCAGGGACAGCGACGGGTATTCAGAACTCTCAACGTCGATCATCGCCTCCCCGACCGATCGGCAGGATGGCTCCCGGGGAAAACAGCAGTGGCCCGATGGCTGGGCTACCTCTGTTCGATGCATATGCTCCAGTCCCACAAGACCATCCTTCACACATCGAACCAGTCTTGACTCCGTCCTATTATCCCTGGGATCCGAACACCTGCCCTCCTCTACCCGCCGATGTGACCAGAAGCTCAATGCCACTGCTACCACCACCACCGTCCATTGCCAACGCTGCTCCTCACCTGTGGCCTGCCGCCGATGGAGCACAGTGGGACGATGGGCAGCTCGTCGAACGAAGGCTGTACGATGAACTGCATCCCCCAACGTCCTCCATTCCTCTCCATACACCTTCGCAGGATGGACAAGCCCCTTCCACAAGCAGGTCTCAAGTACGCACCGTCCGGGCTGCATCACCAAATCAATCCTTCCTCCAGGGTGCTCATCATTTTCAAATGAGGAACTTGACTATAAACAACGATAGCGGTGTGTACTGAATTGACTCCTCTTCCCTGGGCAATGGGGTGCTCATGTTTATACGGCAGGACAATGGCGGTTTAACGGACTCCCAAAGCATCCAGATATGAGCGGGAAACGCCCCAAATACCTACCGAACAGTCGGAAGCCAGATGTCGAGAATACATTAGAATGGATATCGGGTTCGAAGGACCTCGTCCTGTGTATTCATGGACCCGCCGGTGTCGGGAAATCCACGTTCGTTGGCCACCTCTCGGACGAGCTTCGGTCGGCTGGTCAGCTGGCCGCCTCCGCCTTCATGGGTGCATTTTCGCCCGATGCGTCTGGGCCGGAGACGATAATCAAGACGCTGGCTCATGAAATCGGTAGTATTCATCCGCGAGCAATATCGAAGATTGTGGAAGCAATCAACCAGTGTCACGCCACCTCGCTGGAGAACCAGCTCGAGGGGTACATCCTCAAACCGTTGCGATCGCTCAACCAGCCACATCCACTCGTCATCATTGTTGATGCCATTGACGAATGGCGAGATCATCCGCCATTTATCGAGGCTCTCGCTCTTCTCAACTCGGAGACCGCTGTTGTCAAGTTCATCATCACGAGTCGATTAGATCCACAGACTTCCCGCTTACGCAGTATAAAGAGGATCTCAAGTCATTCATACCCCCTTCGTCCCGTACCCCAAGAGGTGGTGAAGGCCTATTTCAATCATCATTTTGAGAGCATCGACTGGGACCATCAGAGGAAGCCCAGTGAACGCCAGGTTGATCAGCTTGCAGGGATGTCGGGCGGGCTACTCGTCTGGGGCGCGACTGTGTGTTCTCTCCTCTCTCACAAATTCAGCGATTTCACCCCGCACGAGATTCTTTCGGGGATCCTCGCGGAAGAGCAGAAGGTCGGGAGTACAGAGCAGCTCGCGCGACTGTATTACGACGCCATCATTCGGCTGTTTCCCTCAGTCGAAGACCAGAAACGTCTGCGTACCTATTTTGGTGCGACGGTGGTCCTTCAAGAGGCTCTTCCAGCCCATGACTTTTGTTTGTTGGTTGGAATGCGTCCTCACGTAGTGGCTAGCATCCGGTCAACACTCTCGGCCTTGCAGACACGGTTGCCACCTACAGGCTCGTCGAACATGATCCACCCAGCATCAACCGTTTTCCATCTTTCCTTCCTCGACTACATCCAGGCCGCACCAGCGGAGAATGTGTTCGCAATCTCAGTGTTCGACTGTCACGCGGCAGTAGGGCTGGCCTGTCTCAGCCAAATCATCAGCCTTCCGCCTCCGTTGTCAAACCAGACCTCGTCCTTTTCACTTCATCCCATTCAACGCTACGCCATCAAGCACTGGCCACACCACGTTTCACATGGGACGCATCGTTCACATGATGAATGGGTGAAAACCCCCCATTGCTCCACATTAAACACAATCCCAATTGATGTCCAACGGCAGTGGGCAGCACGGTTCCTCAACATGTTGCTCCCGGAGGCTGAGGAGGTGGTGACGACGGAGGAGCAGGATATGCCGTCCATTCTGACAAGGATTGGCGACAGTCTGGGTCGAGATGCCGGGGAACGCTGGGTGTTTGAGGTGGCTTGTTTAGAGGTTGCTGTGCGGCTCGGTCCCAGTTGTTATTGGGCCTGGTGCAACCTGGGACTGTCCTACAACAGAATGGGTAAGAGGACGGGTAGTGCCAAGATGTATGAAGAATCAGTGGTGGTTTCTCAACATGCACTGGAACTCCTGCCCGCATCCCATCCAGAACGGCCCCGGGAGCTTTCCATTCTTGGCAATGCTCTCTGGTCACTCTACGAGTGCAACGGCGACGTCAATGCCCTGAATGAGAGCATTTCGCATCATCGTGACGCGCTTGCACTCTGGCCAGCTGCCCATCCAGAGCGGTATGGATCGCTCGTCAACCTTGGTGGTGTACTCGGCAGTCTCTTTGAGCGGAATGACGACCTCAATGCCCTGAACGAGAGCATTTCACACCTTCGTGGCGGGCTAGCACTCCTGCCAGCATCACATCCAGATCGGCCTTCGTCGCTCGGCAATCTCGGGAATGCGCTCCAGCTTCTCCTCCGCCTCCAACAATTCTCTTGTAGGAGCTAGCAATATGTGAATGAGTAGGCCTCCTCATGGTAATTTGTAGATTGGGGAATAGACCGACCTGTAACTTTCTTGGGCGATACCAATCTTACAAGGGAGACGCCCATAATTGAGGCGGAGACAATCTTCAGTTTCAGTGATTAGCTCATAAGCATTGACAGAGGTCTGAGCATGACGCACACTAGCAACCGAGATGGCATGGGCAGGCAATATCGTGGAGGCACATGTCGTACAAGCAAAACATCCTATCCCAGCGACGCAAGTACTTGCCCCAATAGCAATCGCTGAATAGCTGACAATCTGTACGCAAATGGGGGATCAGGCAGAGGGATAATAAGTGGCCTGTATCCTACCTCTTGCTCGATTTCGTTAAGTTTCTTCTGAGCGCTTCTGACGCTTTCTTCTGCAGTTTCGGTGATACCGGCATTGCCTCCCATGGCCAAACGATTGAAATCCTGCCTGAGTTCCTGAGAAAGAATCTTCATCCGTTCCGAAAGTTCCTCAAAATTTGCGCCAAGCTTTCTAGCCCTCGTTTCGGTGTCATTCATGTCCTATGAAAAGGAATCAATAAGTACACAGAGCTGTATCAGAAATAGATGATGGAAGATCGTGTACTTTCAGCACCACGTTGATAGATGCTTCGAGGAGCTGTATGGTTTTGTTGGCTCGCTTGCGAGTCTCCTCCAAGGTCTCGGTCTCCGTTCTAGGATCTTCGAGAATTCTTTGCAGCTTATCCAACTTCTCTGGTACCTCCTGCGCGTAGCCTAAAAGGAGCCCATTAGCACATTTTCAGCACCGAACATGAAGATTTATCGGACTTACGCTCAGCGTAGCACTTTCCAACTGAAGCAATGTTTTTCGACTCAGTGATGAATTGTCGAAACGCCTGTACATGGAAATGATCAATTGGTACGCTGACTGAAGGAGGGGGAGTAATACTGGCCTCGTGGTACTGGTACCACCTTGGAGCATACCCCACCATGTTTCCATCTGTGTCCTTGTATTTGTTGCCATTGGTCCTCAGTAGTAGTCTATACACGCGTTCAAACGAAGTGTCGAGGTCGTTGATAGTACCGGCCATATCGTGGATCTCATCGATGAGCTTCTGGCTATCTTCACCCCTGAAAGCGCTGACCAAGGCTTCGGTGACATTGAGCTTACCACTATCCCTGGCATCCCTCAGCGTAAGACGTTTAGTAAGGTCAACCGTTCGGTCTGCTTCCTTGGGGCTGGACGGGCCAGAAGAGGCGATGGAATCGAGGTCACCAATTATGCTGGCTTTCTCGCCTTGCTGATCTTCGGTCGTCGAAGCCTTCTCCGCAGGTATCATGACCCACATTATGTCTGATCCAGCGAGATTGAGTATAAGTAATATTCTGCTGGGTGTGTTCAATCGGGGCAGAGGGATGCTTCGGCACTCTGATGAGGTGGCGCTAATAAATACTCGCGAACGCGCCTTCTCCTCGTGCCCTGTACATGAATACAATACAGGAAACCTCTGTGCTGCGGCGTATTCAATTCAATTCAAAGTTTACACACCACAATCTTGGACGACATTACCATCCCACCCCGTTGACATTCCCCACCACATCTTCAAATGCCGCTAGGAATCGAGTTGATGTAAATTAGAACCTGGAGAATATAATAGTTACGACAACACGATACCAATGGATGGCCGGCCGTGATGTCGGGATGGGAAGGCTCCAAGGAGCGGCGCAGAGCGTCACGCAACATGCAAATACTTCATCAAACTCCCCTTCTGCATCCTTTTCAATATGCGTACAACCCACACCATGTAAACGAGATCAATGAACAACAAGGTAGTGATGAAAATGCGGAGGGTTGCCGTAGCTGCACCTTTCGGCGTAGTGCTCGTTAAGTGGGCGGAGGCTGAGGCCGATGCGGACGCTGTAGTTTGCGATGGTCCGTTCAACACGGGACCGCCGAGGCTAAGATTTTCTTGGGCATCCGTCCTCCAGAGAAGGCTTAGTATTGCCCCAGAAAAGAATATCACCGTCCTTGATGCAACCGAAGTTGTGATTATACCTCAGATTGAAGTATACGATAGAAATAGATAGTTGATGCACTTACCAAAGAGCATACACCGCCGGGAAGGATATTATCATCCACAAATTGCATTTAATAATCGAAGAGTTGAGCGACTCCTATTCCCCGACGAGAGAAAATTGTACGAGTGAGCAAGAGGGTGAACCAAAGATCCGTCGGGCATCAAGATGAGAAAGCGAGAACTGACATAAAACCACGAACGGATGTAGGACAGTCCTTTGGTGGAAGGAGAGCGGAAGTAGAAGCTAAGGATAACGCCAAAACAGAGCGCCGAAATTGCTCGGGATACGGCGAGGAACGCGAATGCCCGTATGAGTTTGTCGTCGCTCGCCGAGGGGATCTGGAGGATGGTTGGCGATGTCCTACGCACATGGTTGTAGTCAATAACCGTTACAGGAGGATGCGACACGGTACTTGCGGGATGTAAATTGTAGCAATGATAATTATCACGTTCCACTCCGAGAGACGGGAGCCGACAAAATCGGACCATAGATCCTGGAGTTCTGTAATTGGGGGATTTATGTCGTCTTCGAAGTTGGGATGGCCTGCATCTTCCAGCTCCTGCCAACACTCAATAAGTCGACCTTCCTGTTTCATGTAATACCTTGGAATTCCTAGCATGAGCATCGACTGAGCCTTTAGAGATGCCATCTGGAGATAGGCTCTTGTATTCCTGAGAATATGCCTGCTGCTCCTTGACACAGAGGGTGGATGAAGGATTCGAGGATAATCTGCAACACCATGACTTCTAACGGGCGCCTTTGGAGAAATCGGCTGGTAGGCGCGCGCCTTGTCAATGATCTGCTCTGCTCGGTATCAAAATTCTTCTCGGCCTGAGAGATAGTGAATATGTAGACAAACTGACCAAGGGCCTGTTGTGTCATCTGAGATACGAAGGGGTCTGCTAGGGTGCGGTATACCAATGGACCGTCCTGCCGGAAATCACATGTGGCCATTAGGAGTGACGTTCGTGCATCGACTCGGAGGGACTCCGACTTACGTTGATATCGTGCGAGGTAATTGGATGCTGCTGTCCGGCAGGATGTAAAGGCAAGTCTGGATCAGATGAGTTGGATGTGTGGCTCAGTTGGACTGGGCGCTTGGTGAGCTGGTCCAAAAGATTGGTCGACAAAATCACTCGGCTGAACGATGGCCTAGTGGTGGGGGCATTTGGCATTGCTAGATTGGTTATCCACCGCGGAATACGGAGGTCGATGAAGGCGACCATCGATGGGAGCCAAAGATAGAAGTTATTCGTGTTGAAATTAGGCGCATTTCCAATAGCAGTGACTCTGAACTCCGAGTCGGATTCGTCATCCTGACTTGTTATCGATCCTGAGTCCAACGCTACGCCCATGCGCCCGCCACGTCGAGAGCGCGAGGAAAGTGTGAGAGCGTCGAGTACTGCAGCAGAGGTCGTTATTGCCTGAGCCATAATGGGAAATCAAGGGACTGAGGGATATCAAAAGTCATGCATCGTGTCTTCTCTGTATATATATGTTCACACTGCTTGCCGGGATGGAAGTGAACGCGGCATGCCGCGTGTAAGTCCCTGCTGATACAGTTGGAGTTCAAAATCCGGTAGACAGACCACTCCGAATCCGCGCAACCCGACATGAGAAATTAGGAGACTAGACCGCCATTGGACGTCAGTATTTGCAGACCCGATTTGGGCTGCTCCCGAGGGGACGTGCGAGTAATCTACGTCTCGATATCGAATGCAACATTGTGCTGGACTCGCCGGGCCTCGTTGTCGCTAGTGGCTGTGGTCAAATACTACATCGGTACTTTGACGTCTAGTCTGGCTAGCGATACGTCGAGGAGGTCCATCAAGACTACTTGAAAGATCTAGCGCTGGAGGATGAGATATGATAGTGAGTGGCGGTAAGAACAAAGTATCAGATTGGGAAATGGCCGGCGGCATATCTCCATGATTGTTTGCAATACAGGCCACTGGCACATAGGATCCCCAATTTGGGGAGCGCTCAATTCCCACTTTGAAGCTGAGCAGGCAAGACGGGTGAAGGCGAGCGAGTCTATGAGCGACAAATTTCTTCTTCCTCACCTTTTTCTATGTATTCGCCATGAACTATCACCTAATTCAACTGATAGCTTCCATGCTATATGGCCCAGTGGCGTAAGTCTGATCAACCATTGTAGTGATACATGTACATGCGACTAGCATACAAAAGGATATTCATATGTACAGAGGGCCCTTGGACCATATCTCGACATGGTTTTGTCGAATCGATCACCGAATAAATATGTGACCACTCTCTCCGACCACGCGAGACATTCAGAACCAGCAAGATTCACGTATCTAAAGGGTTCAGGGTACTGACATTGACCTCCGTTGCATAGATTTGCAACACCTGGCACAAGATGCTGTAGACTAATCCAATTTTGATTTCAGAGAGGTCGCGTGCAACGTCCTAAACAGCGCGGATGCGTCAGTGTCAAATATCAAGGCTTTACATTGAAACAAGTGAAACTAACCTCGACAGGGACGTCAGGGTTCAAGCATCCTTTGAGCCAACCCTTCAGTTGGACGGCATCGGATTGAATCTGCGGCAAGGTATATCAATAGTAAGCGAAAGGTGGTCGAACATGTTATGAGTGCGTTGCTTACAGAGCTCCAAATCTTCATAATTGTACCAAGCTGGGTGACAATACTGGTCACTTCTTCTTGGATAGCGTTCACGTCTGTATTCGATTGGGCTAGTGCATCCCTCTTCCTCTTCAGAGCCTCTAGATTCTCCTTCGCTGTCTCCAACTCTTTCTTAGAGGCTTCTAAAATGGAGAAACAGCGGTGTTAACTCCAAGCAGCTGATTTTTGAGTTGTGGAATGACTGACTTGTAAGGCCCCAGTCGTCTAGCCCCATACAGGCCAGGACGGCACCCAAGACGCATAGAACCTTCAGTTTAGATATTCAGCATCGCTGAGTGTGAAGAAAATATGGAAACCTGGTTAGAATGCATCATACGTACGTCACGAGCCCGAAATCCCAAGGTGGGCAATATACCACATGCACACCTGGCCCCGGCAATCCATCCAATTCCACCGCCTAGGGTGAAGCTCACAGCAGCTACACTAAACAAGGCAGAGACCTGTGGGGACACGAGAAAAAGATCAGTTGGCGGGACACTAAGTAGGGATGGATCCTGCGACCTGTGTTTTGAGCTTTTCGAGCTTCGTCTGAACATTCTTGATGTGTTCCTCCGTGGTTTGGATAGCGACGTCAATGTCGACGGTGGTAGCCAGACAATCGACATCCCGTTCAAGTTCTTCGGATAGGATCGTAACGCCTTTTGAAAGCTCGCTGAGCTTTGCGCCAAGTTTCGTGGCCCTCGCTTCAGTGTCGGCCATATCCTATGGAAAGGACTCGAATCATCGTGCACAAAATCGTGATCGAGCACGATGAGGGGCGATATCACGTACTTTCAGCAAAAGGTTGATAGATGCTTCGATGAGCTGCATGGTCTTGTTGGCACGCTTGCGAGTTTCCTCAAAGGTCTCTTCCTCCGTTCTAGGATCTTCGATAATCTTCCGCAGCTTCTCCAGCTTCTCTGGTACTTCTAGTGCGTAGCCTGGAAAGGACTTTTAGTCAACACTGAGTTCAAATTTGAATCTCCCGGACACTTACGCTCAGCGTAACACTTTCCGGCCGAAGCAATGTTCTTTGACTCAGTGATGAGTTGTTGAAACGTCTACACATGAATCAATATGGTCAATCGATGCAATGACTGAGGAGGGAAATTAGTAACCTCATGGTATCGACGCCATGTTGGAGCATACTCCACTATGGTTCCATCTTCGCGTGAGTATTTGTGGCAATCGATCTTCAGCAGCAGCCTGTACGCGCGCTCGAACGAGACGTCGAGTTTGTTGGTAGTATTGGCCATATCATAGATCTCATCGACGATCCTTTGACCGGCCATGCCTTGGAAAGCACCAACCATAACTTTGGTGACATCGAGTTTACCGACATTCGCGAGATTGTCAAGCTCGATGGGTGGGTCGTCGTCTCGCTTCTCGGGGAGCTGGTCACTAGGGATGAGGCAAAAGATTTGATCGACGAGCTTTGCGAACCCCTCATTCCATTCCATGTTCGCAGCGACACTCTCCGCGGGCGTCATGATGGCTTGGTTGACCGATGCAAAGGGATTGGGAAAACACTTCTCGGCTGGGTGGGGTTTGGAGCAGAGGATGGGTCGTGCATTGCCATGAAATGACAGCTATCAAGTACTCGCGCCCGAGCCTTCTCCTCGTGTCCTGGATGTGATATAGGAAAATTCCGTGCTGCGACGAGGATTGAATTCGATACAAGGTTCATGCCACCAAATCAAAGTCAGTCGGAGAAGTCCGGTTCCAAGTCTGAGTGGTGCCACAACATCGCTAGACTACTATTTATCGTACCCGGGCGACGGCGATCCCTG
>JANBPK010000928.1:0-124292 GCA_027579435.1 Candolleomyces eurysporus
TGAGGCATGTGGAGATACTGGAGTGCCGTTTCGGCAGTGGTTCCGAACGCGTCTAGGCGCGAGTCTGGGAGAGTCGAGACCTCGTTCTGGAGCCTAGATACCCTCGTATGATTATTTCTTTTTTCGGACTGGTTGATTTCATGTGCTTATATTTTGTTTGTCTTGGAAGTGTTTGCCAAACTTATTTACAGTATTTAATCTTGGACTTTGAGTAACTAAATCTACATAGCGGGTAGCTAGCGTTGTATTTTGCGTCCGGGTCCGTGTTACCCACCGAATCTACGAGAGCCTTTCTGTTATCTTTTGCGTGTTTAAGTTCAGAAGTCGTTCGGAGGCCATGTCCTCATCGTGTTGTTAAAGTTATATCGTGTCGAGACCGTGTTCTCACTTCTGAAGTCAAATCCGTGTATTGTCGAAGTCTGTTGTCTACAAAGTTAGCTTCCAAAGCAATAACATCGAACCTGGTTGAGCCTTAGCTCCCCCCTCGAACTTGCGATTGCAAAGTTTACGTTCCGAAGCCCAAGTCCAGCTTGACTTAGAGCTTTTCACTATACCCTTGCCCGCCCTTTATCTTCCGAAGATACTTGGTGTGTTTGTTTTGTGTGTGTGTTGGTGTTAGAGTTTGGATCTTCGTCTTGTTGTGTTTTGAGCCTTAGAACGCGACCTGTGCATCAACGTATGTGCTCCCTCAGCATCTACTCTATCTGTTGCACTCACATTCACTAGAACGAACCTCTTCATCTTTTCCAGGAACTGCTTGATGTGCTCCTAGAAGAAGGGCTCCGTCTAGAGGTGCCAGACAAAGAACCCGAGCACCTAAAATGCCATGACTGCCAACACTCCCTCCTTTCCACGCCCAATACCCTTCAGGCTGATACCAATGGCTATCGATGCCGGGACTGCAACATAGGCACTATGCTGTGTCATGAATGTATGGTGAAATCACACCGGCTCAACTTCCTTCACCGTATCGAGGTCAGCCCACATCCCCATAGCCCAAGCAAAGGGAACTGACTATGAAGCAGCGCTGGAATGGTTCTTTTTTCTGTGAAAGTAGCCTCAAGGAGCTCCGAATGCGCGTGCAGTTGGGCCACGACGCCAGCGAGACCTACCCACACCCTCAAGCTGCTTTCAACAATGACTTTGTCATCATTGACTTGGACGCCATCCACATGGTCAGCGTCGATTTTTGCGGGTGCCCCCGCTCTGCCACGCCTGTCAAGCAGCTGCTTCGCGCATGACTCTTCCCTGCAACTACCATCGATCCAAAGACGGCCACGACCTTCAAGGTCCTCGAAACTTTCCAAATGCTCAACTTTACTGCATGCACTAATGCATACGATTTTCTTGGAGCCATATACCGTCGAACAAACAACATATCAAGTGATGGATTACCGGTAAGAGAATGCCTTGTTGACCACTCTACTACATCTTGCTAATTTGACTGTTGCTCAGCCACGGTATGTTGAATTCATGCGAATGGTGCATGTCTGGCGTCATGTCCGCCTTTTGAAGCGATTTGGTCGAGGACACGCGGCTTCTGGAGCCTGAGGAACATACCAGGGTGAATGTGCTGTGGTGTGCCCAGCCTGTCCCCACCCCGGCATCAACATGCCTGAGGACTGGGAATCTGCTCCAAAGGAAGAACAGTAAGTGTTTCTTTTTTTTTTTGGAGGGCTCGGTTCAGTGGCTAAGCCTCGCAATTTGCAGATGGATCCATGCTCTCTTCCTGGCTATTGATGCTAACTTTCATCTACGGCGCAAAAATGTCTCCTCTGATGAGAAAGACCCTGGGTTCAATCGAGGGTTCGCCTACATCATCGAAGAGTTCGCCTACAAGGAATACCTCAAGATGTATGATAAGGTGGTTCAGGAGGACAAGTGCACGTGCAACAACCATGACGCCATTAAGAGTGCCACCATCCGGAGGGGAAAGGGACTCGCAGCAAGTGGTCTCGGGACATGTCAGTGCTCTCGTCACGACATGAAACGTCCAACCGGGGCAGGCGACGTTCAGAAGGGTGAACAGTATGTTTTTTCTTTCTAACCTTTGATTAAACGAGCTCACATTCATGTTTACAGCTATGTCAACATGGACTGGATTGCGCTTCAAACCCTTCGTCACAATATTCCCTGCTCCCTTGTGCTGTTGTACAACATTATCTGCCAGTGGATGATCAATCTTTTGGAGAGATGTCGTCGATACCCTCCAAATCCTATCTCTGAGGATCCGGACCGTCCTATTCAATATTTGATTCCCAAGTTCCATCTCCCAGCGCACATAGTGGAGTGCCAGGAAGAGTTTGCGTTTGGTCGCGCCGTAGGTGTGGGTCGAACTGACGGTGAAGCGCCGGAGAGAGGATGGGCAGCAGTCAACAACATGGCCTACAGTACACGTGAGATGGGCCCTGGTGCGCGCCGCAACATGCTGGACGACGCCTTCGGCCACACAAATTGGAAGAAGACAACGGAGATGGGTAAGTTTGGATGTTCTCAAAGCTCTTGGACGAAGCTGATTTGCCTGTCATTTTTAGCGTCGACATTGGCTCGGTGCGCTGATGAGGCCGTCTTCCAGCGTCAGAGGCAAATCGAAGCTTTCGAAGATTTTGCTCACACATTCAAAGTCGAGGTTCGCAAGGCCTGGACGAAGCAAGTTCAGGCTTGGGAACAAGATCACTCAAATCCCAACCCATATGCAACTGCAGACCACAGTATGCAGTTTGCTTTATTGGTTTACAAAAAATTGAACTCATTGTTGTCTGGATAGTCATGACCAAAAAGGAGGTTCGGCTAGAGCTAGCAAAAGAGGAGAAGGCGGCTCTTGAGAAAGGAACGAGCTGCTATATGGATGCGAAGATGAGCCCCTCGGGGTTTATTCTTCAAGGGTTGGCTCTTGAATGGGCGAGGTAGGTTGAGCTGTCCTTTGCATTGAAACACCTGGGCTGACATATCTCAATTCAGGCGAAAAAATATGTACGAATCGGAGGATCTTGGCCCTCACGCAACACCTCTGCAGGAAAGCAAGGTCTTAGAGGCAACCATCAACCTCACGCGCGACTACGATGATACGCCGTCTGCGTAGACACCCTCTCAAATTCGCGAATCTATTCGTAAAGTTCGCGAACCGACATAGATAACTAAAGAGATCTTCTTGAAGGACGGGAAATATAAGAGTTGGAGTTATCCCTGACTGTCAACTAAGCAGACGCCCTAGAGTACGAAAGAACGAAGTCAATCAGAGTTGTGTTGCTTGCGTATTATCGAATCGTTCTTGCGTTAAAGTTGCTCGAGACCGTGTTCTCTGTTCGCGAAGTTATCCGTCGTATCTCGAACCCACCGTGTGTTAGCGAAGTCACTTCGTGAAGCATATCTATCGTTGCTGGTTGAGCCTTAGCTCCCCCTCGAACTTGCGATCGTACAAGAAGAGTTCTAGAAGCCTCTGTCGACTCGACTTAGAGCTTTTACCTATACCCCCTTGCCCGCCTTTATCTTCACGAAGGTATTTGGTGTGTTGTGTTATTGTGGTTGTGTGTGTGTTTGAGTTCTATAGTTTTGTTGGTTAGAGAGCCCTAGTTCGCTACCTGCACATCAGCGGGTACGGGTAACTAGTGGGTACGGGTAACTAGTGGGTATGGGTAACTAGCAGGTACGGGTAACTAGCGGGTACGGGTATGGGTATGGGTAAATTTACCCGCCGGTAACCCGTGTTGAACACTAGACACACGAGCCTCAGGGGTGTGGGAATTGTCCCTTAGGCTCAGTTCATTTGCCGTTGATACGACCGCGTCTGTTTTAGCAAATATGTGTTCAATTTTTGCGATAATAAACTACAATGTCGATGCAGACTGAGTCTCTAAGTACAGAAATGACTATGCTATCAATAAGGTTCATGCGGCTTGAGAAGGAAAAGAGTTAGTACTACGGCTCTAGGAACACGAGAGTTGAAGCTACTCAAGGCTGTCAACCTGAAACCGCCCCAGTTGTATTATACCCTGACTGGAGAAGCTACATTAGTTGACGCCGTGCTAAAAGTCAGGCGGCTTGACTGACGTGGCTTCAGAAAGTTATATACCTTTACAACACAACTGTTGGGACTCTCAGGCGGCACTACTGGAGAGTTCAGAACTCAGGCAGCTTCATATTAATCGAGTACAAGTGCTGGAGCGGCTTAAGGAAACCTTCGAAACGACAAAGTCCATGGTTGATGGCACAGCTGGAGTGTCAAACTCCAATGCGGCGTGAGGAACTGAAGCGGCTTGAGTCCTGAGTCAAGAGAAATGACCAGATCAACCGTTTGCATCGGGAGAAAGGAACCAGGGACTCATGATAAGGACATGGAACATATCCAAGCGGCTTGAGGTTGAGAACGAGGGTAGGGGATGTGGAGAAAGGATGCCCGTCCACCCTTGATCACCAGTCGGCATCTCACACGGCATCACCAGAAAGGAAATGGTGATCTAAAATTGGCCTTTAAGTGCATGCCTGACTTGCGCGGCTCCAGTCTTGGCACAGCCTCAACCAATACCTGGTTCTATTTCTCTCTATCTCTTGCTTGGACTCTCTATATTTGAAATATGTCTATCTATCACATGTGTCTTTTGTCTAATTTTACACAGCTCAAAGTAGTATATATACATGCTAGCTACTGCTTGAGCAGCATCATTGTATCATTGTTGTTTTATCTTTACTTGCATTTACCAGCAAATCTATCCAGCTTTTCTGCTTATATTTTACATGGCATGAACTATCTGAAATCTGGAACTTAGGAACTTAGGTGTCATAAGGAGTGACCACTTGAGATTATGCATCTTACTAGGTGTACATTAGGGTACTCTAGTTTGTTTTGTGGAGTTAACTAAGAGAGAACTCAGATACCTTGTATTCTTAATTCACTCTATAACCCCCACCTACTTGCACTTGACTTCGTGCGGCCTGAACTCTCACACCACTTGACTTCACACTGCCTGACTTAGGTTGTGTGTGTTGGTTTTGTGTGTGTGTTGGGAGAAGTGGCAACAGGAGCGTATGTACGAGGTTGGGGTGTGGGCTCGGAGTCCTCACAGACATCACCAGTCGCACCAGCGGCTGGTCCAGACAGGTTTATAGTCGAGGCATAGGGCTGACAAGCAACCTCAGCATCGGTCACAGCTGCAAGACGACGAGTGCGTAGAGCAACAGTGGCCATGGTGTCAGGGGTAGAAGGGACCTAGGTGTCAGGGTAGTGTTCAAGACAAGGGTATGTTGCCAGTTAAGGGTTGGTTGATCAGGCCAATCCGCAGCTAGCGTGTGTCCAGATTACGATAGTAGAGATGAAAGAGAGAGAGGGAGAGAAGCAGAGAGAGAAGGAGAAAGAAAGGACAAGGAAAATCAAAAAAATCGAAGAAATGAAGTCGAGGTGCCTTTTTGGGTTTTTGGGAAGTTTCGGGTGATGAGCTGGCGGTAGTCGGTGGTCGGTAGTTGGTAGTTGACAGTAAAGTGTTGTTGCATAAAAAAAATATGTGACAAAAGTATCCAGTCGTGGTCGGAGATGTTGATGGACTTGTTTTGGCTCACTGAGCACAAGCAAAAGGTACGGTGATACGACCATGTTTGCTTTTTTGCAAATAAAGACCATTTATTGAATAAACAGTTCATAATTCAATACACGGTCGTGTCTACGTTAATCTCTACACTACGAAACCCTGCCGGTATTAAGATAACTCGCGCGGTGCAAAGGATAACGAAAGAGTGTGCTACTCTTGGGTTCATGAGAGTTGGAGTCTACTCGAGGACTGCCGACTTAGAGGCGCGCAGCCATATACCCGAGATTAGGGTTTAGTATGTTAGCCGGATGGCGCCGTTTCAGATCAAACGGCCTGCCCTGCACCAGAACAACCTGGTTTTACTACTAGGCAATAGAGAAGGTTTCCTAGGCACTTGAGGTACCTTACCTCTCCTGCGGCCTCACATTAATCGAGTATATTCAGTGCTAGAGCAGTGGGGACGAGTCCCTAAGGACATAAAGAGATGCGCAGCAAGGTTCTGGCGCATCAAACAGCATGATGGCTGGCGCAGCACAACACAGGAGCTTGAGATACTCTGAATGGAAAGGTCATTTACGGAAAGAGATACCCGGAAAGCGGTCACCAGGGATTTCCCAAGACAACACTACTCAATTGACGGAGGTCCGACTCCTCCTCACACGGCTCGAGCAATAGCAACCCAAGGCAGCAGTTGGTATAACCATAGACCGACCACCCTCAATCAACTTCGGCATTTCACTCGGCAAACCAGAAAAGGCAAAAGACATCTATTAATAGTCACAGCGCGGCCTGGAAGTGGCGTGGCGGCACCTTGGCGTATCCAATACCCTTTTTTTTATCTCTTTTTCTCTCTCCCTAGCTGGGGCCTGGACTCTTTTATTTATAAATCTCGTGTACATCTATTTACCAAGCTCTGGTGATCGTGCGGCTCCAGATAGTATATATAACGGACTCTTGTAGCATAGTTTCCCCAGAGAATTACTGCTGTTTTATTTGTGTTTACTTTGCGTTTGCAATCGACTCGATTTATGACTTTTATCTCGCGCGGTGAAGTGATCGAGAATGGCGAGACTACTAAAACACACAACCTAACACCTACACCAACTCTAAGTCGAGCCGTGCGAGATAAGCGGTATGTATAGACCTTTGTAGTCGTACCGTACCAAATCGGGGGTGCGAGTATGGGGGGTAGTGTAGGGTATTAAGAATTTACAGATTCTCTCTCTTGTGCACACTAATTCCAAGTAATCGAGGAGTACTCAATAATCACACAGTTAACCCTAAGGTTACTTCTTTATAGCTTTGATCTTTCCTTTAACTTAGTATCACGCCACGCGAGATAAAAGTCACAAATCCAATCAATTGCAAACGCAAAGTAAACACAAATAAAACAGCAGTAATTTTCTCTGGGGAAAAACTATGCTAAGAGAGTCCAATATATATACTATCTGGAGCCGCGCGATCACCGGAGCATGATAAATAGGTGTACACGAGATTTATAAATATAGAGAGTGCAGGCCCCAGCTAGAGAAAGAGATAAAGAGATNAAAAAAAGGGTATTGGATACGCCAAGGCGCCGCTGCGCCACTCCTGCGCTCGCACCATGACTATTAATAGATTCTTGTTGCCTTTTCTAGTATGCCGAGTGGGATGCCGAAGCTGATCGAGGGTGGTCGGGCTACAGTTATTCCAACCGCCGTCTTGGTGTACCTTTGCTCGAGCCGCGTGAGGAGGAGTCGGACCTCCGTCAATTGAGTATCTTTATCTTGGCAAAAGCCCTGGTGACCACTTTCCAGGTTATCTCTTCCGTGAACGACTTTCCTTTCAGAGTACTTTTGAGCTCCTTTCTCGTGCCGCGCCAGCCATCATGCCGTCTGATGTGCTGAAACCTCGCCGCGCATCTCTTTATATGCTTAGGGACTCGCCCTACTGCTCTAGCACTGAATATACTCGATTAATGTGAGGCCGCGCGAGAGGTTAGGTACCTTTAGTGCCTAAGAAACCACCTCTATTGCTTTAGTAGTGAGATTGAGCTTTTCAGCTGCAGGGTAGGCCGTTTGATCTGAAGCGGCGCCAACCGGCTAGCTTACTAAACCCTAATCTCGGGTATATGGCGGGTGCGCCTCTAAGTCGGCAGTCCTCAAGCAGACTCCAACTCTCGTGAACCCAAGAGTAGTGTACTCTTTAATTATCCTTCGCGCCGCGCGAGTTATCTCAGTGCTGGAAGGGTTTCGTAACATAGAGATTTAATAGACACGACCGTTTAATTGAATGATGAACAATATATTCAATAAAATTGGTATTTATTTGCGAAAAAGCGAACACAGTCGTATCAGCGGCGTGATATCGGTTTAAGGAAAAGACAAAGATGCCTGAGTTGTGAAGTGTTACACACTTCAAACCCCCAGTTTTAGCAGAGAAGAATCTAACTAATTCTTAATACTCACTACTACCCCCACGACTCGCACTTGATTTCGTGCGGCTCGACTATGGTACAAAGCATTGACTTAAGGATCTTGCGCAGCTCGACTTATTTAGTTGGGTTGTGTGTAGTGTTGGTGTTTTAGTGGTCTTGCCGTCTCGATCTCTTCAACGGTTTAACACGGGGGGARGGGGGGGGGTTCGATTGCACTGAGGGTATCATACAGACTACCTGGTTGTGCTGCCTGAGTGCCCTGGCAGTTGCATGTATCTCAAGCAGGTTCACATTCACTGTATTAAGTTAAGGAATTTTATAAAAAGTAAATCAAGGAAAATAGATTGGCAAAACCCCAGGAAATTGTGTATCTGGGGGTGTGATGATACCATTCCCTCAAAATTATGTTACTAGATGATGGAAGCAGGGGACATACTTGTTATTTGATTTCTATCCATCATTGCATAGTACAACTTGGTCTCTCTTTTCTCTACTCCCTCCTATCAAAGTGCTGTTTCTTGTCTGTCAGATCTTGTGTTTTCACACAACAGATGCACTCTGCAAGTTGTGCAACTTCTTGCCTGTTGGAATANGGTTTTTTTTTGTTTGATCCTATTCAGCTTTACTCTGGGCAATCAAGTAGTTCCATACAAATGGATGACAGCTACTGAGTCAAAAATGCCTCAGCCAAACTGCCATGCACAGCATTGGCTTGCTTCCACTATGTTACTGTACCAGTGATTGTGTTCACACAGGATTTTGGCCCAATCCCAGGTTACTCTACCTCTCTGTACTGCTGAGGGTGTCACACACACTACTATAACAACTACTATGTGCATAGAAGTGCCACGGCACAGACATACTACGGTGATGAGCCTGATTTTCTTCAGGCTGGTGATCATTACTGTATTGATGGTCAAACCTGCAAGCTCTGTTTGTCAATGATGGTCAATTCATGGTATGCCATAATCCATTTTGTATTGTAAGTTGTTTGCTCTGATGGCACATACATATCAGGGTCTTGGCAACAAATTGCACTAGAATCTATAATGAGGGACTTACAAAGAGCAAGTTTCTACAAGCTCTTCCTTTGGGCAGTAAAGGGCAAACAGCTCTGGATGTTGAGACTGTATGGAATGGGCTATTCCTTTACTGGCTTATCCAGGATGCTGTAGTGATTGTAAAACTTCTTGAACTTGACCATCAAGCAACATCACAAGAGAATCAACTCAAGCCAGCCCTTCAAGTATGCAACCTCTGCAATATAGGACCTGGTCAACCTCACTGGAATCACACTTGTGATTTATGTTGCTCCATTGCTGGCAATGAAGACAGTGTTGAAACCTACCTATGCTCTGTTGTCATCAATGGGGTAACAGTTGGCCATCCATTTTGTAATGTCCACAACTGTATGGAGGAATTAGTCTCCGTCAAGCACCACTCCTGCCAAAAACATCAATTTTTTGATCAGCAGTGTGCAGTGATTGCATGCGCTGCCAGTCGTGAGCAGGGATACCAAACCTGTGTCCCTGCACACTGATCTTTAGATAACTGGGCAGACATGCAAGGAAAGGCTATGTTTCAACTTTGTCATTGACTTGCCTGGCTTCATGTGCTTCAACCAGACGATACCTTCTCCATCAGCTTGCTGGATGATAGTATAAATGGAATTCCTGGGACCCACCTGCATTTAGATGAATCTATTGAAGTTGATGCCAATGGTCTGTGCGATGGGAAGCCTAATGAAGGTAATCACACCATGTGGGTATGATTCAGACAATGAAGAACTCACAATGAAGAACTTTGTGTCGCCTCTTGTGGTGTTATCCTTGGACAGGCAACATTCTATGGATCTGAGGCACCCAATGGAGTACAAGTGAGTTGTTTTCACTCTTATGAGATATATATACCAATTTTAATTCTATTAAAGACCTTTCTGATGTGATTATTCCCAACAAAGTCATCCCTTCCTCATGTAATTTGGCATGACAACAACTGTAAATTCCATGAAATGCTTGAAAACAATGAAAACCCCTATTTTCAAGATTATTCCAAGGATTGCACTATGCCAGTTGACATTTTTCACTTCAAATCAAAGCACAAGGAGTCTGATATTTTCTGTGGGATGTTCTGCAATCCATACCAGTGGGAGGAGCTTCAAACAAATGATAACAGATGGTGCTTCAACTCATCTGCAGCAGAGCAAAGCAATGTCTGGTTTGGTGGGTATCAAGCGGTGGTATGTGAGATGCAGGCTGTTTGATATGAGTTTTTTGGATGAGATGATCCAAAGAAGGAACCAGTTTATGATTGCAGAATTGCGCTGCATGATAGGGTGGTTAAGACACCAAAGACAAGGAAGAAACTGAATGACAACCCTCTCATTGCATCTGGGTTTTATACCAGGACCAGCATGAGCCCTCCCTTTAAAACTGATTGTGATTTGTGTTTGTGGAAGTGTTCAGTGTGCTTTAGGAAGGGCAATATCTAAGTCCTCCACATCATCACATAAGCATATGACATTAGCATAACAAACTCAGGGAATAGACAGACAGACATGATAAATCTTGTAAATTCATTATATGTTCTGATATCATGTACATGTCTACGAGAGAGTAATTTACAAAGCATCCCAGAGCCTTCCAAGCCAGCCCCTGGGTGGGAGGCGTGCTTGTTCTTCAAGATAATGTTTCTCTTCATCGTCAATTTCCTTAAGCCCAGTCACAAGATCAACCCTTGATAAAGGGATGACAGAAGTCTTCATAAAGAGCTTGTAGCCAATCCAGAGGAAGAAGAATATTGGAATGGCAATGTAGCTCCTGCAGAGTTTTGTCAGCAAACATGGTCCACACCCATCAAGTCACAGAAAATTGCATACGTGATAAAGTTTGCAGTGTTCCATGGGATGAATGTGTCAAATCCTTTGAAGAATGTGATGATGGCAGTGGCACCAAGAGCAAACCAACTTCCCCATGGTTGGAAGGGGGCCTTGTAAGGCAGGTCATCTCTTGATTTTCCTTGAAGTTTGAGGGCTTTCATGAAGCGACTAGTCGGTGAAATGAGCATTGGTCATACTATCTGCACAATAAAGACACTTACATGTGTGAGTAAGCAATACACATCCATGTCAAAGCGCCAAAGGTTGACACCAAGTTGAAGAACCATCCGAACACTAGATTGCACATCAGTGAAGAGCTAGATATGCTAGGTGCAATGAAGATTTACCTCTGGATCCAGATGACCTGACATTGAGGAAAACGAGGCCACAGAACAACGTGCAAAGGATCAACGCAGGGTAAGGGACACCCATACGGTTGACTCGCTTAAAGATCTTGGGCGCTTTCCCTTCGACTGCGAGACCATAGAGCGTGCGAGATCCGATGTAAAGATCTGAGTTCGCAGCACTCATCACGAAGATGAGAATGGCACCGTTGATAACATGGTCCAATGTCCTGATACCAACCTAAGGAGGACTGGGGTCAGGCGGCAATCTGGATGGGAAACAGGGACGACTTACCAGTCTGGTTGCAACGACAAATGGACTGGCTGCAGCACCAGTCCTGGCTTGCGTAGCGATGAAGAGGTCTTGGTTCGTGCTGGGAACAATAAGACCGATAACGAAGACACCACCAACATAGAAGACTAGGATACGGAAAAATGTTCTTCGGATAGCGATAGGGATATTGCGACGGGGATTCTCAGCCTTGGCGAAAAGGCGTCAGCGAAGGTGATGATACAATGGAAAGCTTACATACCTCTCCAACAGTGACACCGATGAGCTCAGTTCCCATGTATGCGAACAGTGCATTGGTCAATGTAGCCCAGAATCCAAGGAAGATGGACAGGGAAGTGTTGCCACCAACTCGGTCGAGAAGGTATTTGCCCATAGGTCCATTGGGCTCCTTCCAGTATCTGAATCCAAGTCTATCACGATGAGGATTTCCACCTATGTGATTGGTCTATAAATGCGCAGATCTCGGGGAAGAAGAGCAAGAACTAACCAAGATCAATGATGATGCCCATCAACAGGAGGGCAATCAGGGCAACGACTATGGAGGATGGTTAACCTCGGGTTCGGACTCGCAAGTTCTAGGTACTATTAATACTCACTCTTGATTCCAGAAAACCAGAATTCCAGTTCACCGAATACGCGAACTCCCAAAAGATTTATGACGAAGACTTGTTAAAATGATCAGAATTGACAGCCGACGCCAACTCGGTTTGGAGGACATACTGAAGGTGATAAAAATGACTGGAAAGCAGGAGTGAGCAAAGATGACGTCCCGAAGAAAGACGGAAAGTAATTACCCATCCAAATGGCAATATGAACGCTCTTGGTCCAATACTGCACAACAACACCAGCCGCATTAATGTTGTTTGGAGTAACGATGAGCTAGAATGATTGTCAGCATGCAAAAAAAAAAATGGCACGGTTGAAATACTTGCATATTTCGCCAAATAGTTCCATCCAAGTGCAAAGCCAAGGGCTGGATCCACAAACCGTGTCGCATATCCAGCGAAACCTCGCTTGTGGGGAATATACGCAGCCATCTCTCCCAAAGCCACCATGACCAGGTAGCAAACGAAGCCGACAAAGGCGTAACCGAGTAGTAAACCTTGTAGGGATGAAGGTGAGAACGATAGCAATCAACAGAAGAATGAACGCCCCACCTAGAGGACCACCTCGTCTGAGCGCCGTTCCAGATCCAATGATAAGACCAGTGCCGACGGCTCCACCAAGCTGAGCGTCCAGGGTGAAGTCAGGGCGCGCAGAAAACGGAGACGGGGACAGAAACGCACCGCAATCATGGAGATTTGCCTGGCCTTGAGACCACGGTGGAGGGTCTCATCCTGCGCGGTTGGCTCGCGAAGGGTCTCATCGAACTCGATAGCCTCAGAGAGGCTGTCGACCTTCTCCGCGTCGACGACTTTCTCGTTGGTGCTCGTCCTTTTCTCGTCGAGCGACATGCTGAACCTCGAGCTGCTCGGCCACCAAAATAAATCGGTGGGAAAAGAAGAAAGAAGTTGGGAAGTACTAGTTCCATGTGTAGTCTGTATGTATCTTATAGTTGGCTAGTTCCTGGAGCGGAGTTAATCAGGCTAGGCGAAGTGCCTCTAATCGCATTTTCATCACAAACCGAAAGGAGATGTTCCACACAGCATGGGGAAGCATGAGCCCTGGGGTGATGGGACGAAGCGAGAGGGAAGCAGAGTAACGGAAGTGAAGCACATGGTATTGTTCCATTGTGATGGATAAGAGCTGTGACCCTACACGATAGAGATGCGGATTGCTGAGATGGACACGGCCGTCGAGTGGATGCCCGTCCACTCTCTCCGTATACTGGAGATGTCATATGTCAAGCCCTCTTGGCAGACAGAAACGGAACACTCGATGCCTTTCCTGGAAACTCTCGGCTCTCGCCAGCGGTTTAAGTCGTAATTCACAGCTTGTGCTTGATCTCTTTTGCCCCGATCTTCCTGAATCTTTCCTGGGGTACTCCACTGGCGAATAGTGCTGCCTGAGCTGTGGAAAGTATATCGTACGTCAATCATCCGTCACCTATCTCTGTCGACAGCACTTACCGTAACCCTCTCTCAAGTTCACAGCATCCATATTGTTCTTCTCATTCAGACCTGCCTGGATGAGAGACCGAATGGACAAAATTGCTGTAGGGTCCAGTCCATCCAATTCCGAAAGAACCTCCTGTCGAACTGCCTCCCGGAAATGGGGTACAGACTGCTCGGGGAATATTTTACTGACAACAATCATCACTGCCCGCTCGAGACCTGAATACGACGTACTTCCTTCGCCATTGCTAGCCCCACTATGTCCCAGTGCTCAGTCCCGGTCACCGTTGTCAAGAGGCCAGACTCACTTCGATTGACAAAGCTAACACTTGCGCCTGCCTCCGCGGCGATGCCTGATAACTATGATAAGCTTATTGTCTGCACTAGTCTGAAGAGGGGATCGTACCGAGGAGGCCGAACGGGCGCGAAAGCCAGACGTTCGGAAGTGCATAAATGAATCGGAATACCCCCAAAACGCTGAAACAGATGTTACGAGTGAACACGAGGTCTTAGCGTTCCAAGAACCTGATCCCTACCTGCCATAATTCCTGGAGGTCGACTTCTTTCAGAGCTCTGCACAGGAAATATTACGGGAATACGCACCCATAACCGGCCCGTTCAAAGCTGCAACGAGGATCTTACGATGCGAGTACAACTGGTACTTGGATTTAATACCCCCTATTAATCCACAAAACGAAGACGTACAGCCTGACCGAGGTCCACGGTCGAGTTCACAACGTTAGTGGTAAACGCCTTTCGGACGTTTCCCGTTGTGCCACTAACAGTAGAGCTGGCCTTGACATCCGTACCCCTGTCCAAGAGTGAATGATCGGTCTTTGGTAGATAACGGAGAGATAAGGCAGCCTCATATTTTACGCGCAAAACCATCTCCCAGTGCCTACAAGCGAAAAAATAAATGGCTAAGCTTTCTGCAATATAAAGCCCGGTATTAGCATAAGATGAACAAACCTTGGAGGAGAGTAACAAGAGCATCGTCTCTCGTATCTAGTTCCCGCAGCGTATTGGCAAGGAAGTTATAGTCTGAAGGAACCAACCAAACTTTTACTTGAAAGCGAGCATTGAGAAAGGGGCGGGCACCTACCTTCGGGAGTCAATGCATTGAGGGACTTCGGTCGGTTGAGCGTAATAGTAGCAATTCGGTCAGAAACTTGAAGGGTGATTGTGCTTTCAGCCATCTCAATCTATGGTGGAAGCTGGTTTGCAGAGAAGGATAGGCTGGGGCCATGGACCTGCTGGGCATAAATGGTAAAAAAGGCGGGGAGCATCAAGCTTGGGACCGGCAAAAGCGACAATGAAAGCCGGTAGTGGATTTAGGGCCGTCTCAGTAATGGTATGATACCCCTTATTATGATCGATCAGTTGACCCGCTTGCCGAATAGACCTGTGGCAGGCCCTCAGCGCTCAGCGGCAGCTGGGTTTCGCTGTCTTGGCCCGCTGTCTTGGCCCAATTCGTTCAGGCATCGTCCAATTCATTCCCGATTTACTCGTCATATAGTTGTGTGCAACGGCCGTGACTGTAGCAACGACGTCTTGGCCATGCGAAATACATCGCTCCCGCAGTTTCTGCGCTGCCACAGCCGCTGCTCGAGAATTCTGGCAGCATGTACGACACTTCTTCTCCACGCAATTCTGGTTGCCAGCGGTCCGCGTACACTTCTGGTTATAGCAGTCATTGTTGGAACAGAAAATACGGGCGGATGACTGAGGCAGCAAAAGATTGGGAGGCAGGACGCTGAGAAGAGGGGATGGGAGATACAGGGCGAAGGAGCCCCTGGTTGCCAAGTGGTGGATTCTGCAGGCGAGCAAGCAGATTGTTGGCGTCCTCCATCTTGTAGGCAGGTGTACGAAATATCGTCCAGCGACACTTGGTGTTAACGCACTGGAAGCCCGATGAATTTCAGGAAGAATAAAAAGAAGGAAATGAGTTCACTGTTTGACAGATTGAACCACGGAG
Organism: Candolleomyces eurysporus; assembly: GCA_027579435.1. Taxonomy (NCBI): domain Eukaryota; kingdom Fungi; phylum Basidiomycota; class Agaricomycetes; order Agaricales; family Psathyrellaceae; genus Candolleomyces; species Candolleomyces eurysporus. Next base: position 15,482 of record JANBPK010000928.1, read on the forward strand.
ATGCTGCTTCTCAACTGCTCCCTGCCCGAGGTAAACTCGAAGCAATCCCATCGGTTGACCACAGGTAGGTGACTGGCACGTAGGCAAGGGGGTGACTTGAGGGTCTATGGATAGCTCTTCCATGGTGAGTTGATGACGGTGAGCCATCCGATCCTTGTCGACATTTTATACCTCAACTGATGGAGCTTTGACGGTCTCGGGGTGCGGGGTCAAGCCAATCTAACAACCTTCTAAAGTAGCGGCAAAGGGAGAAATTCTGTGCATTGAGGAATAACTAGGCCAAGGAGGATACAAAGCAAAGGAAGAACAGCGACGACAACATAGACAACGGGCTGTGGACTTTGGACCGGGACCGGCACTTTGATCCCGACCAATCCGATATCCTGTTGATACCCAATTTAGGCGGATATTCGGCTTTTGCCGAACAATATGATCGTTGGTATTTGGCTACGGTCGGTGACCACAGGTCCAGCACTTTGCGTTTTGGTCTCCTCCCACATTGGCCTCCTTCGTGCTGCGCTCGAGAGGTCAAATATTGCTCGCTGTGCAAATATACAGCCGCCTCCTCCTCTCATTGCGCTGGTGAGGGTCTGAGGCATAAGTGATTGACTACACGCCACATTTCGTGCAGCTCAGGCTCTCTTTCCCTGGTCGATTAATTTGGAGGTGAGCGAATTCTCATCCACTCACTTACCAGTCTGATATGTAAAGATACTGTGTCCATACTCCTGTAGATTCTAAAGACACATCCACCACTGCCATCTACTTCCGGGCCCTTCAGCCAGGTAAGTTTCACTTTGTGTGCCTGTCGCCGCCACTCAACACTGGTCCAACAAAAGATGTCATCTATCAGAGATATTTATGGACCCGTATTCACTCCTCCAACCCAGCCTCGGAGGGTCAATGCGAAGGTGTCGGAACCGGTTGAAACGCATAGCCCAATCTGCAACCTCCCACCCGAGCTCTTGAGCAAGATATTCGAGCACTACAACGTTCTCCCTGATAAGTCCAGTCCAGGGATCATCAAATCTACTATTTTCCTCAGCCTCGTATGCAAGACATGGCGAATGGTGGCTGAATCAACCCCTGCTCTGTGGAACCATATCGTCGTCTCTTTCCCTCAAGCCCCGGAATTGGACGAGCCACAGGACCGAGAGGAGTATTGGGATTATTGTGACGACTTGCAGGACTGGATGAGAAAGCTCACTCGCTTTGGCTCCTTCCTCAAGAAGTCGGTTGCTCGTTCCGGCAGTCTGCCACTGTACGTCTACCTTGGAACCAAACGGCGGGAACCGCACCATCTCCTTGACGAGGATGCAGATAGGATCTTTAGCAATGTATTCCTGCCTTTGCTTGAGGTGACCGACAGGTGGCACGGGATCTTCGGCAATGTGGACTACAATTCGGCCACGTTCTCCATTTTTGTTTCGGCGCGGCATGGCGACGTTTTCCCGGAACTCAGGCGCATCGAACTCGACATCAAAATGGGGTCCTCTAAGTTCAATAGGAGGAAAGCATCTTCCTGGCGAGGAAGGTCCACTGGAACAATCTGGCACGCGCCCAAACTCGAATTGATCAAGTGTGCGCATATGCCTATGTTCAGTCGCGTTTTGGGTATCTTGCCTGCGTGGTCGGGTCTCGTAGAACTCGACTCCTTGTTGTGCACTGCGGATCAGATGGCTTTGGTACTTGCTTCTTGCCCTCTTCTCGCACAAGCCACCTTCAGGAGCCCAGTTCTAGAGGATACCCCTGAGCGCGAATCGGTTCTCGATGGCCACCTCTATGAACTCGCCTCTCTCAAGAGTCTCTCCTTGACCAACCTCAGCATCATGGCTGTCAATCGTGTCTTTGCCAACTTCCGCTTTCCTGCGTTAGAGACTCTGGCCATACACAACTGGAGATGTGACCACCGTCCCCAGAAGAGGTGTAATTTAGGTCATTACGAGATCGTTATCAAGTGCGCGGAAAGCCTGAAGAGCTTGACGCTTGACCACGCGTGCATTACCAAGGACCATCTGCAGCTGTACATCGAACGCCTGAACCGCAATTTGGAGTCATTGACGCTTGATTATACCGAGTTGGAGCGTGTCCCTTGGCCGCATCGATATGACTCGGGACTCTTCGACAACGAGGTGCTGAAGCAAATAATCCCAACGGCAGACCGATCGGAGGGTGGGGATGCCAATATCGTTTTCCCCCGACTCAGGAACCTCGAATGCTACCTCCCCGAGAACGGAGATGATTTGGGAGTGGATGAAGGGACATTGTGTCAGTTTATCGAAGCTGCTAAGAGCGCTGGTAATCTCCGGTGGCTCGAATTCTCCGGTAGGGTGTTTACAGGGGATAGAAAGAAGGTGTCTCAGCGACTGGAGTTTCAAAAGGTTGTGGCGAAGAGATGTCGAATCACGATCTCGGCTTTATATGCCAAGCCACCAAACGTCTCAGCAGATGAAGGCTCGACGGCAGCCGCGACAGAGTGACAAGATGGCGTTGGTCTGAGTGTTACGTGGGAAGGAAGGATTTGGATGCGTTGATTTGCTGCGATTGAATGGATTTCATTGTTTGATTGTATGCCTCCCCTGTATTTTATTATGGTTTTTTGTGCAGATCTCACTCGACGTGCTTTTTCTATGTATACTATACGCGTGAGATGCGCCGTCATCACTCTTATGAATATTGTCCTCATTTGACTTCTCGTTTCAATTACATCCTGTTGTCATCTAACCCAAAACTATAGTAAAGCAAACATTTATAGCAACACACAATACAATCAAAAGTACTCTGGCATGTGCTAAAGGATTGATGTACGCAGAAACGTCGACATCAACGTCATTATAGGCGAGACCCTGCATATGACGGGCTCTCAAATTCAAACGTTCCCCCTAAACTCCCACTGACGCGCAGTCCGATCGTTTGAGCTTCCCCATCCACAATTTTGTGGCCACACGATTGAGAGATGCGAAACGCTCTCGGTAGGATAACGCGTTGACCAACGGGTCGAAAGGGGAGAGAGAAACAAAGCAAGTGTATTGCTGGGAAGAGGCGACTCTTTCGACATTTTTCTCTCAAGGTGGACCTCCTCGACACGATTTCATTTGTTCACGGACTGGAGGAGCCACTCCATTATGCAAGCGACATGTAGGATAGGTGGAGTCTGAATAGCAAGTCACAGAATGTCAGACACTCCAGATACCCTATGTTGAAGCCTTGCAACAAAACTACGCGGGGTTCAGCCCATATCACGGTGTCGGTCGCTGTTTGTAGGGATGACGGCCCACCTGATTCACGGAGGCCATCCCTACAGCCCAATATCGATCGCAGCTTCTTGAGAGTTCAACTCATTGTCCAAAGTGTATTCCACGCTGGGTACGAAACCTTGCCTCGCCGCAGATGAAGGCGAATATTCTGAATCCTAGGAAATGTACCTTCGGTCGGCCTCTTCTGACACTCTTCTGCCAATAAGACTAGCTCTAGCCTCTAGCGAAGGAGACCTGATTTCCGAAAACACTTGCTTTTCGTCTCGCAAGAAGTTGAGAATCGTGTGAGTTCCATCCAACTACTGGCTTGTATGCCGGCGCTTGAGATTAGACACAGCGACCGTGCGTCCTTCGACCCCTTCAAAATCGCCTGGACGAATCAGAATGGCCACATTGGTCTCACTATACAGATCCTCTTCAGCCGGAATCTACTATACGAGCCACGATTCGCGTCGAGAACGGCAACTTCATGGGGGATTTTGCAGCCAGTGACGGCGTAGACCTGACATGAGGTAGCTTCGGGAGAAGGATCGGGATGATTGTCCATAGCGGTGATGGCTCCGGGTCCCTCTGGCAACCAAGTGGAGAGTTCGGGCAGGGTTTTCCAGGTAGTAGTTCCTCTCAAGGAAGCCACAAACGTCGTCGTTGAACTTCTTGGGATCGTGGCAGACACGGCTGCGGGGCCAGCGAAGATCGAGGGTCGAAAATATGACTTTCGCCGCATGGACGTGGATCTATCTCGATACTTAGTAGGTTGCGTGATTCAGCGCGGGGACGTCATCGAGGTTTTAGGACGGTTGCAATGACGTCCTCGCGGATCGTTTCGGAGGGCGTGATGGTGGCGAACGTAGATGGTGAGCTCGAGGGTTCCCTTGAGCGGGTTTGATGCGTCATTGTGTTTACCAATAGACATCCACGATGAGCACACACAGGCCACGATCTTATCTTAACGGTCAAATTAAACCGAGCCCGACTTCTCACCACTACACGTCGACATAGGAACTGAAGGTAGTCCAAATTGAATGGCACATTGTTGTACGTATTTGGAGCGCATGGGCGTAAGCGTTGTTCCTTGTATCAAGTGTCCCTTTCTCACGGTCGGAAATGGGCGGCGACCCTTTCTTGGCCCACATTTGCGCCACAATATTGAATACAAGCGCACTCAATTTCAAGGTTATGACAGCTGGCATGGCGAAAGATGATGAACAACCCGCTGTTTTGTGGCTCTTGTTGCTTAACCACCACCCACTCACTTCCAGTGCAGGGCACAAGCACCCAGCGAGGTCAGTAGTCGCGTCTAAGCTATTCAGAAGTTTCTATGACGCTGATTTCGTCGATTAGCCTTTCCGACCCCAGCTAGCCACGTCAACCTGCTTTCATTCTTCGTTCTCGTGCATCAAAGCAGCTCTCGTCGTCATGATGCTCGCTCTATACGCTACATGGCTTGTAGCCCTGCTGCCAGTCGTCTGTGGAGCCCCCTATAACGTTACCGTGGATGATACCGATCCTTCAGTAACGTGGGTTGGAAATTGGGCGAGAACCCTTCCAGGCTTCGGGAAAGCGTTCAATGGGACATATGCAACCGCGAAGAATGACTCTAACGCCTACGCAGAATTCAAATTCACTGGCGAGTTCCTTTCTATCGATGTATTTGGCCATTTCCCCTGACCCCCTATCTTCGCGATCGCAGGCGTCGCCGTTTATTTCGCCGCCCCTCGATGGCCATACGAGGCTTCGACGAGAATTACGCTCGACCCTGAGACTCCTGGTGCAAAGCCGCTGCTCCTGAGCCTCGAAGACTACTCAGAGTCATCGAAGGGAGAAAATTTTGGGCAGGCAATGGTTTTGGCGTCAGCAACTGGTTTGGAGTATAAGGAGCACACCGTTCGGGTAGACGTTGGGGAAAACGCAACATACTCTGTATTCGACGCGTTTATGTGAGTATCGTGCCTCTATTTCATCGTTTCTCTCTCATCGCCAACTCGCCGTTACCATGATTGTAGATACACCACTCTCGAGCCTTCAGACGCCTCTTCCGCACCTTCCCCCACGTCTTCCTCTGCCGCCGCATTTACAGCTATTCCCGAAGCCTTGATCGAGCCACTGTCAGTTCCAACTGCATCTTCGACGCCGGCTCCTGTCTCTGCGGCCAAGAAAGACGTGAATCTCGGTGTGATATTCGGCCCCATATGCGCTGTCGTTGCGCTCGTAGTGGCCGGTTCAGCCTACTTCCTCTACTGCTTCAAGAAGCGAAGTAGGCGATCGGCTGATTTCTCTAAAAAGACAACCGATTTCACCGAAAGCGACGGGAAGATCGAAGAGGGTAGGGGCTCGTCCACCTACGAGATCAAGTTCCCGAAGCATAGCGACTAGAGGCGGCTCGTCATACTCGCTCGCTTTCCCGCCGCCTCAGGGCTTCTGCACCCGCACCCTCTGTTCGGCTCCCATTCTTTTTCTCATGACGACTCCACAACGACCCACGTTGTTTCTCTTCATCATCGTGATTTCATATTTTTTCACTTTCGCTACGCATGGACACGCTATTACGACACTTATCCCAATTCGCTATGATCTTTGTACTAGTATTATCGCGTTCCCATTCTCCTTAGATTCCCTCCTTGCATCCCATCCGTCCATATCCACCAAAGTCCCGTTTTCGCTTCGCTTTCCGAACTTATTCACTTTCTTGAATATCGGGTTAGCTTCATTGTCCATACGCATTCTTTCCTCATAGGAGTTGTTGTACATACCAACCGTGCAAGCGCCAACTCAACACCACGAAGTGTAATTTTGTTCTTATTAACAGACTCAATGGAAGTTGTAGAATGAATTTCACACATCCCGCCATAAGATGGGTGTCAAGCAAGTCTAGTGCGTACCCTGGGTTGTTTCATATTAGGGACTGCTCAGCCCCGTCCAAATATCATTGTAGTCACACTGAATTCCTGCATCCTTAATGTTACGACCTATCTATAGACTACGTGCAAACTCTCTCCTCCGCTCTCGACGTTCGCCGTACCTGGAGCCGTATAGTAGTATCTGACATTCTAAACATCATTGACCTCTGAGACTTCTCCTAGTGGAACCCTTGCTTGAAGAAAATCTTCAAAATTATCTGTTTACGTGCACACTTCCCGATGCTCGTCCTCCTAAGCTACCTCTCATCAGCCCCGTTTCGCAGGGCACTGTCGTCAGTTGTGATGCTTTCCAGGAAGATTGGGTCGTCACGAGGATGGAGGTCGAGGTAAAGAGGTCTCAGGTAGCTGACACAATCGGTGTGTGAATGTGTGATTGGACACGCTGTGGCATTCAATAAAACAGTATGATCGAAGTCTGGTTGTCAGGAATGAATGGGCGGTGGAGAACAATATCGAAATGGCCACCGATGGTCCTGGACCCGGGTGTGGCTTGTCCATGGCGTCCGCACCACTGCTGAGCGCATGTATCATGGGTTTGTTGAAGGTGTATTTTGTCCCCACCGTAACACCGACTATGATGCCTCGAGAACCCATCCCAGAGGATATCATCGCAAACGTTCTGAGTCATTTAAAAGACGATATTCGCACTTCCGAGATTTGAGTACTCGCGTCTCGACCCATCCACATTCATGCGTACAAGCTCATATTCACTATCCTCGGCCTTCGATGGCGTCATGGCATATAACGATTGAATGAGAACCTCAGACAGAGGTTCAACAATACCTTGCAACTTATTCTCAGGAAGCCCTACCTCAAGGACGCAGTGAAGGAACTTTGTCTATACGCAGTGTTCAAGAACATAGACGCCTTAAATTATTCTCCAGTCTGGATGCTTCCAACAGTGCTTCTCTAACAACCTTTGCCGAATCTCACCTCACTTACTGTGGCAATCTCTACCGGATTCGAGACACAGCCAAAACTTCTTGAATAGCACACTTGAACACGCGTACAAATCCCAGCCGCAGAGTATTCGTATCGATTCACCGTGACCGTTCTAGAAGTTTGCGCAGGCCATTTGGAGAGGTACTAAAGAGGCTCGCTCTCTTCGTGAGCTCTCTTTGTCCAACAACATACAGCCTCCGCCGAATCAATTAGAGGATGATAGAGCTATTGTCAAGGCGTTCTTTGAGGAGAGAAAAATCGTTTTTGAGAGGGTTCGACAGCTCTCGTTGGGATTTGGGTGCGACGATGCTCATGTAGAAGGTTTCAAGTCCGCTTGTGGAAATATTTCAGAGCGTTGAAGATACCTATATTCACCCTAGCTCCTACGTCGATTCAGTGTCCCAAACTGCTCCCAACCAACGCTTTTTCCAGAGTTTCTGAACGGCTTCACGCTGGCTGGACTGCAGAAATTGACCCACCTCGGTCTGCTCGTGCGGCTCCGCATTGGGTGGGCGCCATACTACGTTACTCCAACGGCGTGAAGTCAATTGCTAGATTCTGCGAGAGAATGGAACAGAGGAGGCTTTTTTCTGGATCGGCCTCACAAAGTATACTGCACTCCCTGATGCTCATATCAGTATCTCGACTGCGCTCTAGTGACTAGTTTACTCTCAACAACTTGCTCGCACTGGTGGGATGCAGTCTTGATGGCACTTCAACACCGCTACGCTCACCCCTCGAACCATTGGTGGCATCCCTGTCAGAAGGCATAGAGGCGCTTCGCTTCGCTCAAGCAAGTGACGTTCAGATTTCAACTCATAACGGAGGTGAACGTGGGTCAGAACCGCTTTAGTTGCGAACAACTCAGATTTCTTGGTCACAGGTTGAGGATGCAGCCTATGAAGCTCCTCATTGATCATGCTGCGGAGATTCAGATTAATCTGTCTCAGTTTTTGCACGAAGATAGTCCAAGTTATCTCGATTTCCCAGTTCGACTTGAGGGCGTACAGAACTCGTAGTTTTCACGCAAAGTTTGAACGTGTTCAGAGATGTGCAAGTCGTACCTAACTGATATAAGTCGGCAAAATGAAAAATGTGGTCAAAATTTGAATAGAGAATCGAATCATGAGAGTCAACTTCAAGACAGCCGCTTCCTCCAATTATGATGACAATGCCTCATTTGATAGAAGCAGGGACCTGAGGCAATGGGAGATAACCCAATTCGTATTAATTGCTAAAGCGATCGAACCATCCTGCGACACTTCTGGCAGACTCTCGCATGGACCACACTTTGAAAGAATCATCAGCGAAAGATCATCGCTCCCGATGGCTCTGACACTCACCAGAATTAGGGTCAGCGGGATTTGATCTGGTTGCAAAACCGTGCGTCGTGTTGGAGAACACCTGGTAGTGATACGTCTTGTTATTCTCTGTGAGGAGGTCAACGGCTCGATTCCGATCCACCGTTGGGAACGTCTGGTCGATTTCTACACGCGGCGGGATGAATTATAAACAGCTTCTTCGAAAAATAGATGAATAGAGCCCACCGGCACAAGACATCAAAAGGGGCTCTGTATTATCAAGATTAGCGTCAAGGTACTTTTGTCAAATATGTGGGGACTCACTGGTAAGATTGGTGAAGTGAGCCTCTGTAAGGTCCCCTGGGTGGGCGAACGCAGCTGGCGCGAGCCGGTCTCAACGGATACTACTTCGACTCGACGATATTCACTTACTGGCGACAACGTCGTCCGTGGCTCCGATCTCCATAGAATACAGTGCACCGAAGCAATATCCTGACAGCAAAAGAACCGTAATTATCGCCATATTATGGTTTGTGGTTGAATGGAGCTCACCGACTGCATTGTACTTGGCGTTCCGGCCTATGAGTTACTCGGTCAAATGCTCGTTTTCTTAGATACATGAGTGTGTGACCCACCGTATCTCTCCCTGACCGCTTTGTTCCAGATCGGGACGGCTTGAGCAGCTTGTACTCTTGATTTCACCACCCATGCGGTGAGATTGAAGTTGGGATCGAAGGGGTGAAGGTCTTGGTCCACATGAAGACCAATTGGATCCCCGAAAAAGTAGTCAAGTCCCAAAACGAAATATCCTATGCGGTCGACGACATAAGCGCGAATCATTGAGACGAGACTGAGAGCATAGACCACCTTGCGATGCAAAGTAATCCTGGAGGAGCTGATTGTTGATGAAGAAGCTACCGAATACATCTGAGTAGAAGAGAATAACTTTCTTCGTTCCAGTACGATGGGTAGGCTCCACAAGGTATGTCGATACGCCTGCAATAGTGACGTTCTTGCCTGTTGGGGTACCTGAGTGTCTCCACCCTTGAGTACAGTTCTTGGTAAGAGCCCCTGCGAGAGCAGGACTGCTCAAAGCGCCGAAGGCAAAAGAGATCCAATAAAGCGCGGAGATGAAGCCGAGAATCGCTCGTGCTGAGAGCACCATAGTTGAAGAAAAGGGGGGGGGATCGACCTTACTACCGACCGAGAGTAGTCTCCTGGGGTTTTTATAGAGTGGAGAAAGCCAACCGCACCGACAAATCCGTTTGCCATGTGGAGTTTGAGTTGGCATACATCTCTCTGGCGGATACTGGGTCTTCAACTGATCAAATGGTTAGATATCGGTGCCGGGGGGAAGAGGGTGACCAAGTCGTCTGTCAATGTATACGCAGGATAATGATGGAATCAAACTTCTGGGTAGTTGTGTAAATGTATACGCAGGATGGAATCACGTTTTGGATAGTTGTGTATACATAGGACGATGGAATCGCGCTCGTGAACAGTCGAGGATATCCTACCGGAAACTTCGATTTGGCAACCCGTTGCCGAAGATCTTGTTGCATCGTCAGCATTTTTATAGGATATGGATCAAATGAGTGTATCACCCCAAGGGCCGATAACGCAGACAGCCGTGCGAACCATCTGAAGATATAGGGAGCTTGGGGAGCTTAGACTCATAGAGTAAAAGGTAGCGGCAATGGACTCCTGGCCACGAGAGAGATAACGGATTATTTTCCGACCTGGTCAGTTCGTCTAAAAATACATCGTATGCGAGACAGTGATGGGTCGGTGAGTAACGAAAAATGAGTCTCGTCGCGATAGAAAATAACAGAGATGAAGTGAGACTGAAGAGTGGAGAGTGAAACTTGTAGCAATGCGAGCGTGCATATGTAATTTGCGCATTTGCCGCCAGAGCAAAAAGATCGTGAATGTGTCGCTCCTCAATCGCCCAATCTCCATCCAATCGAACGGTGGCGACTAAAAAGGCATAGAAGAAAATAGCAGACGATAGGCCACCAGCCTTGGGCTAGGAGGCTCTCGTATAATTTTCCAACGTGGCCGGCATAAATGAAATCTATATGGTGGAACTTTGGAAGGTAGCGAAAGACTCAGAGCTCATAGCAACAGGTATCTACGCGTCAGGGTTTCGACGCGTGGGGACATGGTCAAAGCCAACCAATCGGCCATGTGGCGAAATGGCATCGTGTCTGTACGAATCAGGAAATTGTAGTTTCCACCACTAGCTCGGTCATTATTTTTGCATAGTTACACAATAAACTATAGAGACGTCGACTTTCAGTTGAGCTGATAATCCTGCCATAACATAGCTATAGTCATAAACCGTACTGGGAATTGCCAACCGCTTCCACCTTTCTTGCTTTTGTTGTGCAATGAGAAGGAATGGAATACAGAAGTAGTACTTTCTCAAGCGAAGGCTTTCCAGGTTTGACGCGCGCGCGCCTGTGTGGAGAGATGTGCAAGTCGTAACTGAGCGTTTGAAGGTGTCATCTGCGAACTCTGGTCGACAATGGAATTGGGGTTTCGGCGTAAATACCTTTTTTATTCACACGAATATATTGAATCCAGAGGCCCTTTGATTTGATATAGCTCTCCAAAATGATAAATGGGATCTAAATTTGAACAGAGAATCAAATCATGAGAGTCAACTTCAATACAGCCGCTTCCACCGATTGTGATGACGATGCCCCATCATTGATAGAAGCATTAGCTTGGGATAATGAAATATAACCTAACTCGCACTAATTGCTGAAGCGATCGAACCATCCTGCTACACTTCTAGCAGACTCTCGCATGGACCACACTTTGGAAGAATCATCAGCGAAAGATTATCGCTCCTAATGGCTCTGGCACTCACCGGAATTGGGGTCATCGGGATTTGACCTGGTTGCAAAACCGTGCGTTGTGTTTGAGAACACCTGGTAGTGATACGTCTTGTTATTCTCTGTGAGGAGGTCAACGGCTCGATTCCGGTCCACCGTTGGGAACGTCTGGTCAATTTCTACACGTAGTGAAATGAGCTAAAACGGTTCTTCGAAAGATAGAGGATTAGAGCTCACCAGCACAAGACATCAAAAGGGGCTCTGTATCATAAAATTAGCGCCAAGGTACTTGTTTTCGAATATATGTGTAGGGACTCACTGGTAAGATTGGTAAAGTGAGCTTCAGTAAGGTCCCCTGGGTGGGCGAACGCAGCTACACGAGCCGTTATCAACGGATGCTACTTCAACTCGATAAAATTCACTTACCGGCAACAACGTCGTCCGTGGCTCCAATCTGCATAGAATACAGTGCACCGAAGCAATATCCTGATAGTAGAAGAATCGTAATTATCGTCATACACTGGCTTGTCGTTGAATGGAGCTCACCGACTGCATTGTACTTGGCATTTGGGCCTATGAATTCCTCGGTCAGATGCTCTCTCTCGTAGATTCATCGGCGTTCGACCCACCATATCGCTCCCTGACAGCTTTGTTCCAGATCGGGACGGCTTGAGCAGCTTGGACTCTCGATTTCGCCACCCACGCGGGGAGATCGAAGTTGGGATCGAAGGGGTGAAGGTCTTGGTCCACATGAAGACCAATGGGATCCCCGAAAAAGTAGTCCAGTCCCAAAACGTAGTATCCTATGCAGTCAAAGACATGAGCGCAAATTCTTAGATGAGACTAGAAACTAAGACCACCTTGCGATGCAAAGTAATCTTGGAGGAGCTGATTGTTGATGAAGAAGCTACCGAACACGTCTGAGTAGAAGAGAATAACTTTCTTCGGTCCAGTACGATGGGTAGGCTCCGCAAGGTATGTCGATACGCCTGCAATGGTAACATTCTTGCCTGTTGCGGTACCTGAGTGTCTCCATCCTTGAGTGCAGTTCTTGGTGAGCGCCCCTGCGAGAGCGGGACTGCTCAACGCGCCGAATGCAAACGAGATGCAGGAAATAGTAGAGATGAGACCGAGAACTGTTCGTGCTGAGAGCATCATGGTGGTTGAAAAGGGAGATTGACCTCACGACGAACCAAGAGTAGGCAGCTTCCTGGGACTTTTATAGACTGGAGAAGCCAACCGCGCCGATAAACCGTCCACCATGTGGAACGTCATTGGAGTTGATGTACATGTCTTCAGCGAGGAAGACGGGGTCTTCAACTGATCAGATGGTGAGATATCGGTACCAAAGTGAAGAGGCTTACAAAGGACATCTGTCAATGCATACGTAGGATGATGGAATCACGCTCGTGAACAGTGGAGGATATTCGGAAGTTTCGATTTGGTAACCCGTTGCCGAAGAACTCATTGCATTGTCAGCGTTTTCATAGGATGTGAGTCAATGAGGGTATTGCGCCGAGGGCCAACGCCGCAGACACCCGAGCAAACACACATATTTAGGGCGTTATGTACTGACCGCAGCTTGTCTAGGCGAAAATCCGGGTTAGACGCAATTGCAGATGGATTCGAACGTGCCGCCATCCGAACTCGGAGTCAGGGTCGTCCCAAGTGGCTATGTAAGAGTACAATGTACCATACTCGCCGATTATTCGTCCGCGCTTACCGGTTCCGACGGGTGGAGACATAGTGAAAGCTAACCAATCGGCCGTGCGGCGAAATGGCATCGCGGCTGACTACGAATCGGGAGAGTATAGGTTCGACCACTACCTCGGTCATTATTTTTGCACGTAGAGACATTGATTTTCAGTCGATGGCGAGGAGCCTTTGGTCTTGGCATAGCAAAAAGTAGGAGAAACAATGGCTAATGTATACGCCTTGTACCACTAAATCTCAATACTCAGAGGGAACAAATTGAATATAGTGTACCTCAGACTTCGACCTCCTTTGGCGTGTCCATGAAGAATGATTTCCTGCAACTATACGTATTCCTGAGTCGCGTTCAGCAACCATCACGAAAGAGTAATACTCACTATCTTCGGTTTCAACAAGAATATCGCCATTCGGAAGATCTGGAAAAGTCAGCCAACATAAATTTGCATGACTAAGAGAAGAAAGAGAACACGTACCCTGTACTCCTCGACTCCCCCTCCCATGCTCACTAATTCGCTTCTCATTCAACGTCATCGTAAACCGACCATCATGCAATATCGCCTCTCTCTCCATAGACACCTCCAGCTTCCTCCCCCTGCTAGAAACCTCCGCGTTGTTCCATTTACATTTCCCTCCCCGAACTTGGAACTGCGATGGCGGAGTGGCGCCCATGGGAAAGCGCTGATTGATCCATTGACGTGTTTTACCGGGGGTATGGTACGATAGGGGAGGTTTCTGAGATTTTGATTTCGAAGCAGGTTGGTCTGCGCGTTCTGTCCCCTTGCTTTTGTCCACAACCATCCTGGAAGTCGAAGTACCTGTGCTCGAATAGAGACCAGCGGAGGAAGAGGACACAGCATCATGAGTTCGACTTTCAATGGCGACCATGGGGTACCTTGGGTCGACTACCCATCCAGAACGGCTAGCAGAAACCAGAGGTACACTTTGCCCCAGCTCTAAACGGTGGTAAGAATCAGACTTAGGTGCTTCATCGTCGCCATAGGGATTCGGTTCCAAGGCTTCATCGTCAGTTTCATCTTCCTCATTGTCTTCGTCCGAGTCGACATCTTCCCACTGGTCTTCGTCTCCTATCTCCCCATTCTCGTCATAGTTCTCTCTGAACATCTCATGTTCATCCTCTTCACGATACCTTGGGACGACCCCACTCCCGCTTCGACCTCCATTTCCAGATGTCATCTGTCTCTGGTACCTGCCCTCTCCTTTCTCCAACTTGTCTTTCCCTTTAGCCTCCATCTCTCCTTCTGCTTCGATCCTCGGAGGCTCAGGCGCATCATAGTTTACCCATACACCCGTATCGCTTATTTGCAAACAGGATACATCGATGAGACGACGAGGGTCCATGAACGAGGGTGCGAGGCGCATTACTATGAGTTCGACTGGTCTAGCGGAGGACGATGAGGTTGAATTGCTTAAGGATTGTTGGTTGAGAGACGGAGTGATTACGTATATGCCTTGTTGCTGTCATACCCACATCGTAAATCCAACATCCAAACTTGAGAGAGGCAAAGGAAGTAAAAACTTACCGTGACAACGCCAACCCTCCCCGCACTTCCCCCACCCCTCGCCTCCCCACCTCCATAGCTTAAATACACACTCGGACACCTAACACTCCCCAACTGCACATCCACCCCGACATCCCATAGATCCTCTTCCGCTCTGATCAGCCTCTCGAAATACGGTATGAATATAAGACGAGAAGAAGAAAGAAGCAAGGCGAGATGGTTCTGGCACGGCGAGATATGCACAGCGATAAACTCGTCGTACATCCTCTTCCGTCGCTTGATCATCGTGCCTAAGCCATTTGCTTCACTTTCCTCGTCCTCCACTTCATGCCCTTCTTGGTGGTTACCTCCAGCCCCATGAACAAACCCCCCACGCCTCATCTGAAACCTCCTATGCCGCATCCGACTCCACCCTGGGCTATCCACGACACCCACATTTACGCTGTCCTCATTCTTCCTCGCCATCTCGTCGTCCCATACGACTTCTTGCCTTATGACCTCGGAGCCCCAGTGCGGGCGGTAGGACTGGGGTCCGAGGCAGGCGCTCCATCGGCTGTATTGTATCTTGTCCGAGGGGATGCGGAGGACGAGGTTGCCTGGGGTGAGGGAGCTGAAGTCTTCGGGGGTCCAGTTCGATTTCCCGGGGAGTTGGGGTCTCGGTGTACCATTACCAACTCCATTGTCGGTATTGGATGAAGTCGAGAGAGCGGTACGGGCAGTCGTAGACCCCGCCGTCGTCTTCAAATGCCAGTCGTCCTCGAAAAACTCTTCCCCCCTCGCAAAGACCCTGATACATTCCTGCCCGCACAGGAAGATCCACCTCTCGCCCAACTCGACGTAGTTGATGTTGCCCAACTGCGTGAAGATGTTTGAGATTAGAGCTAGAGGGTCTCCTCTCTTCCTCCTTCCATTACCTTCAGCCTTACTCCTACTCGTGCTATCCGCGTTGGGTGCAGATGTCGAGGTCGAGGATGACGAGGGATGAGTGCCGCGAGATGACGAAAAACTAAATCCATTCCCACTAAACGTAGAATTCGCATCCCACCAACCAGATTTGAAGGGCTTCAGCGTTGGGAACGTGGAATCCTCGTCTTCATCTTCCTCATCTTCCTTGCCTTCTTCACGTTCTAAGTTGACCTTCTCCTTCCCTTTGCCCTTCGACGACGAGAGAGCCACGCCTCCAGGTTGAGGTCCAGAATACAACGGCGGGTGCACGTTCACGCCTAGCATATGATGTTCCTCGTCTATGCGATTCCTGTCACCGTCCTCGTCACCCTGCACGGAGGCCGAAACCCCACTTGAGGAGGCCGGTAAGCCGAACACTGCCATCACACCTTGAGGATGTGCGATTTCCGCGACACCTAACGGGACGGGTTTGTTTAGCATTGGTCATGAAATGGAGGGTACAAGGTAAATGCGAGGAAGTAGGTCAGAGTGAAGTGAATGTTCACGATGAGAGTGCATGGATAGGATGGATCGAACAATCAAGGAGTTCGCAACTCACCCTGACCAGCCATAGTTCCACTTCCGCCTCCCGCTCCTCGTTCTCGTTCTCCTTCGCTACTCAAAAGATCGAACCCAGAGTCCGTTCCATACCCTTCCGGAATGTTAATGTTCTGAATATTCTCCACAACTTGCACTTTCTCGCCGGTTCTGACGTCCCATACGTACGCTCTGAGTGCGGAGGCGGCGAGGAGGTATGGGTAGACGAATCTGTGTTTACGAATTCGAGGAGTTAATTAGTAAAAATATACTGAGGCTTCGTGAGATGAAAGAAAGTTATTAAGAATGAAGGACAGAGGAGAGAGAGGAATGAGGAACGGAATGAGTCAGAAGAGAGAGGTGGAGAAGTGTACATACCGATACGCCCTCGTAGGATCTTCAACCATCTGCGTCACCGCAAGCTGCTGATGCTGACCCTGAATTGACACCTGAATCTGCGGGACGGGGATGACGAAGTGGGTAAGGTGACAGCCTATGTGGGATCGCCTTCTTTCCTGCTTCTCCTCGAGTTCCTTCTCCTTCATCTTTCTCGAAGACGCCTCCGCGGTGTACGGAACTCGTACTTCCTTCGCCCATATCCATACCCCCACTCGCAGCTGCCCCACTGTCTTGATGACGCTTTACCGAATCTTCGTTCCACAAATTCCCTTTTCCCTCCCAGACAGATTCGAGTACACCAAAATCCAACCCTGGAGTCCCAACACCAACATCAACCAAGGCCGTCTCTCCTGAAAGCCTTAACGCGCATCTAACAATAGCTTCGATGGGTAGTAGCCCCGAGTCCTCCTTTGTAGTACTGGTAGAGGGAGTACGATTATTGGCCATATCCGAGAGACGTTGTCGAGTAGGCGGGTAAGACGTAGACATCGCTTCGGATCTCAGTTCTCTCCTTATGCGTGCGTCTGAGTCGTCATCATCGAAGGAGGAGTAGGACGAATCGGGGAAAGGAGTAGCGAGAGCGGAAACCAGGCGCTGTCTTTCGTCTGGATGAAGAACGCGGGCCGAAGGAGATTGCGGAGCAGGGATAGAGGAGCTCCGCCAAACTTCCTTTGACCCGTTCGTACGGTCGAAGATGATGTATCCGTTTTCGTATTCGAGGTGGGCGTAGATACGGACATAGCTCTGTGTGATATGAAGTCAAAGATCAGTAAGTA
The DNA here is from genome assembly GCA_027579435.1 of Candolleomyces eurysporus. Taxonomy (NCBI): domain Eukaryota; kingdom Fungi; phylum Basidiomycota; class Agaricomycetes; order Agaricales; family Psathyrellaceae; genus Candolleomyces; species Candolleomyces eurysporus. Next base: position 32,630 of record JANBPK010000928.1, read on the forward strand.
ACATGAGCCTGTGGGCGTATGATGGGGATCGAGGAGTGAACGGACCTTAGGCAACTCCCACAGCACCCTCTTACTCTCCACATCCCTCACAACCAGCCCACCAGCCCTACTCGTTGTCAAGAGAAACCCATTCTTCTCATCCACTTTAATCCTGTGTACTTTCTCATTGACAGGAACGATGCGGCCTAAGATGTAGAGGTACCGAGAGAGGAGACCATCTGTGAGGACCGGTACACTAGGAGCAGCGGTGCCCTCGGTACTATCGGCATCCGAATCGCTGTGGTCATCTTCTTGCGGTTCTGCGGATACACCGCTGTCCAGGTAGAATTCTGTTTCATCATCGCTGTCGTCAGCCTCGAAAAAAAGCGGGCGGGGGNACGGTGGAACGCGGAGCAGCAGAAGTCGGTAATTTCCTCCTCTCGTCGTAGATCCTCCTGAGTGCTTCGTAGGTTCTGCGGAGCTTGGAGAGGTACGAATCATCATCATTGTGGTTTGTATATGGATTGGTAGAGGAGGAGTCGGAATCCTTGTAGCAAATGATGTCAGATGGGAGTTGGCCGATGAAGGAACGGTGGATTTCGAGGCGGCGTTTGACTGTTGGGTAAAGGCAGTCCGGGAGTCGTCAACTAGAGCAGAAAGAGTGATAGGGAGTGAGTAGTGCTCACAGAAGGCCTTCCAATTCACGTCCGTACTCAACCCTTTGAAGCTCTGCGAGCTGTACAAATCTAACACGTCTGACCAGACCACATCCGTCGCTTCGCACTTGGATCTCCCCAGCCTACTCTGCTTCTCGACCCACTCTCGCCAACGACCCCATTCCCTACGTGGTGGTTCAGAGCCTACATTCTCTCCTACGCTTGATTGCATTGCCTTGTTCGAAGCGGTCAATGACGAGTATGGTGTCGATGTTTCGCTCGGCTCAGCGAATCCGATAAGTCCATGGGTGATGCACGCGTTTCTCCAGATAACGCTCTCGTTTAGGCGATCCTTGTGCAGAGCATCGAAAGTCTTGGAGACAAGCTGGATCGAGATGAGAGATTGGACGTCGAGATATGAGAGGATATGGATCAAGAGTTCGGGTGGAAGGGCAGTCAGGGGCGGTGTACTGTACGTCGATTTGGGGCCCATAGTTGATCCAAGTCAGAGGCTAGCAGAATTTGGAGGTGCCGTGGGCACCGGTGGCAGGGCTGGTCGTGGTACGAACGACAAAAGCCAAACCAAAGGCCCCGTCGTTGGGGTGACCCTAACCCTATCCCAGGCATGACATCAGTCCGTGCACACTAGGCGTCACCTTCCAGCGCTTGACCGACTTTCTCTATCCCATCGACGCCGCAACAAAAGTGGTTTTCGAATGTTGCATGTCAGATTCACTGAGACTCCATAGATATGGGCCACCCGGGCGCACCTGGACATCGCCAGTCCTTATCATCGCTTTCACAGCGTCAGATATACCGAGCAGGTTACGATCTAATCCATGTACGGTCACTAGTAGCACAGCTTTCTTTTAAGTCGCGTTGCATTGCAATTTTCCTTTGGCCGGGCTTTCTTTGCTTGCAGTGGTCTTGGTAATAGCAGAATCCCGCTTGTAATGAGAGTTAGCGCTACTCTGCCACCATTACAGATTCTTGAAGAAACTGAGTATTGCATCTACAGCATAGCAGGGTAAGTCTGAGTGTGACTGACGACATTTGAATTTTTATAGCTGGCCCGAGCGCAGCAACCTGTTATGCACTCACACCGGTTCTGTGTATTGTTGACTGTGAGCAGCCTTAAACCCATGTCGATGGTCTAATCAATCTAGATGCTCTGGCGCTATTTGAATTCCATTGAAGGCTGGCTCACTCGCAGAGCAAGTGATCGCTCTACTTCCTCACCTGTATTTCTTGGAAAGCCAGACCATCAACAATCAGCCCCTGTATCATCGACTGTCAATACTCTGGAGGCTCGGTCCAGCAGATGTTTGCTTATCCTGCTTTGAACGCTTACAGTCTTGTGGGATCCGCCAACTCTCGAATAGCCTCAGCTGGTGTGATATTGAGAGTGCCTTCGGTATTGTTCTTTAGATTCATGATTGTTTGACCAGTTTTCCTGACTGCAGAACAAGTTCCTCGTTGACTCCCCAGATCGGTGCTTGCACACTGTGGGCAGCGCTGTCGACCACTCTCCACCATTTCCACATCCTAGTGTTCAGCTCTGGTTGAATCGAAAGTCGAGTCAGCTCACCGCTTCAAAGTAATCAACTCACGATTTAACTGATGCAGTCACGCCAAACAAAAACAAGCTCAATGGCTAACGACACATCAAGGTGAGTCCCTCCCTGTCCGTAACTAGGTACAGGCACTGCGGTGGACTCGTTCCACCAGATCGTCTTAAGTACCTAGGTCCCTGAATCCCACCGAGCCGAGCACAGTCTTAGCCTTCTCTTTCTTTCCTTTCCTTTCCTTTCCTTTTCTTTTCTCTTAAAAATTCACTCAAAACATCCTCCGTCACGTACTAGCATTTGCTAACGAACGTGTTCATAACAATCTGATATCTTTCTACCCATCGTTAGAGTTGGTACTGGCGTGCTCAGGAGTGCCTCGCGCGTGCATGGCCACGCACGCACAAATCAATTTTCCCTCGCCAATAAAGCGTTTCCGAGACTCAAGAACCTCGGGGCTGGTCGCCAGATGTCTTTTTCAATGAAATTGGTAGCCGTAATGTTCATTACAAGATGCGACTATACTCTTCGGATTTATTGACAGAGCACGTGGCAAAGCTCAAATCCCATCCTACATCTCTCCATGCATCAACCATGCGCCCAACTGTTGAGAATGATAGAATGAGCATTCGCATCAGTGATACCCAAGTGACAAGATTAAACGTAGGGCTGTATCAAAGCCATGCCGGTTGATGAAGCATTGTGATTGCCACCTCGCTTTCTGATCTAAGGTATATATATAGCAGGACTCTGAAAGATGGTTATATTCGATACATTGGCAGGTGAACGTGATAAATATGTGAAGCAGTTCACACACCATGGCTGGGCAGATGCATATCATATACAAGTCTTGCCTCGCTTCGCTACGGCTTCAGGGTCCGAGACTACAACTCAGGTGTACTCGCAGAATGTTAGCTTGTGAAGTATCTGGTCAATTTTTCAAGTTCTGTGTGGGGAGTGACCCGACTCCAAGCGGAGAAACGGTTTACTCGCCCTATTGCCTCTCGGGTCGCTTAGCTGAGTCCATCGCCCGTTCAGGACCCTTTCACACCTTTTACGGACTGTTTTATTTCCACAGACCATTCTCGAATATTCGTAGGATTTTGCGGTTGTCAGGCGGGGTCCAATTGGACTCGCACTTTGTCTGTACACCAAGCGTGTACACGTGAACCGGAACATCTTATATACCCTCGAGACGGATTTTAGAGGACATCTTACCCTTCCCCCTCCATTGATTCGCACTCGAACAGTCATTTCGCATTCGCACTCCTTTCGATATAATTCTTCTCGTCTCTCGTCGTCATCAATCTCGTCTACAAATTATCCCAAATACACTCGTTTTGCCTTCTCACACCTCGAGCAATCAGGTATCGAACCATCGCTGTCTTGAGCCCTCCTCTTACCTCTTTATCCTTCCCTCTTACACTGAACTCACTCTCACATTTGCTTGAAGTTTGCATGCCTTTGGGCATGCAGGTTCTTGCCTTTTTGCAGTTTAAAAGTTGTAATTATAATGATCTCCGACGGTTGACATCCCAAAGTATATGTGCCTTGTAGTTCATCTCTTGGAGACAATGCCACAAATGACACAATACGAAGTGGGATAAGTGACGCACCGCCATGTTGTGAGGGTCAAAGCCAATGAAATTTATTCCTCTGAGTCTGTGGTCAACTGCAGAATGCAGGAAGGACATAATTGGAAAATGGAAAAGATTGGTCAAAGAGAGATCTGCCAAGGAGTAAACAGCTGTAAATTGATCGAGGACATAGCTTTATAGATACTAGGGGATAGTAACGGCACAAGGTCTCAATAAGGGACGGCCGGTCACCACATCTCTTCTGCCGACTCTGGCCTACTCTGGCTCATATACTTTATATTTAGAGTCCTGCTGCAGACCTTTTCTCCTTTCGATGTGTTACCATCAGGATTTCGAGGTTCCTTCTTAGATGACTGAGAACTGATGCCAGCTCTCAAAATAGCTGGCAGGACGTCTATCCAATCGCTTGCAGGTTTTGGTTGATATTTAAGCAACACGTCGTGCAAAGTACAATCCTTACAGCGGGACTGTCACCCACTAGCAGCTCCGAGTCGCTACCTCCCACTAAGCATTAAGATGCGCCTCACCGCTACATTCACCATCATAGCAGTGACCATACTCACCGCCTCTTTCAGTATGGCTTTGCCAGTAAACGGTTCTCGAGAACCGGAAGCGCCTCTACTTCAACAATCCCTACGACAGGTCGAGCCTCTTGGGCTCAGTTTAGCTTCGAGAGTACGTGCTATTTAACATTAATCATGAGAGTCTCTTGCCAGACTAGAATGAAGAATAATAAGGCTAACATCCCTATTAGAGCTGGTTCACGTCATTCACAAGTCTGGGTATGGGAAGCGTACGTGTGCGACCGAGAATTTGAAGAGAATCAACTACGGGGTAGAGCGCTGTATGAGAAGCGGTTTCAGGGTGACATGTGGGAAAATTCTCCAACCCCGGCCCTTAGAGCATCCGGCTCCGATGTTCAGTTAGTGGCCAGTCGATCTCCTAGAGCCAATACTAATCTATACGCCATAAGTAGCTTTCTAGCTTACACTGCATCCTCCAATACCAGACCTTTCTCACTACTGCCATCTCAATACCGCCTTATCTTCCGATTATCGCTATCAGGCTGTTGCTGTCTAATTCGAACTGTAATCGTGTACAGTTCTAGAAGGGGAACTACCAAGTTGAGGTTAGAAGCTGAAATCTCCCGTGACGTGAAAAAGCGTTGAGTATACCCGCTTTACCAGAAAAGACAAGATATCCAACACCACGGTCATATTTGTCGGGACGCTGGGGGCGAAGACGCGTTAGTAACAGGGGCGAGACACCCAAGCGGCATCGCACCCTGGACCTGACGCAATAAGTAGCCAATGATTGGGAGATGGGAGCATTATCCGTAAGCTGAACGTTTCCCGACATATCTAAGTCGTAGCGAAGAAGACATCGTACCTATATGGCGATGTAAGGACATGCGACAGCCTACCAAACGTAAATTGGTGCATACACCGCAGAGACAACACGCAAAGTATCCCATACTTGGAAAAGCCAGAAACCAGCACATTTCTTCGGGAAGGGCGGAAATGCTGAAACTGGCATCGAACGTAGGGATAGACTCTAGCCTGGAGCGTACAACATCCAAAAACCTGCGGCAGACAGGTCCTATAGTAATCGAGCTCCATCTATTTCGGGAGCTGCGGTTGCGCTGTATACCACTAGGTTATGCGATGAGGGAGCGTCACATTCGCATTCACTGAGTAATTGTTGATACCATCTCCAAACATCGACGACCTACCTAGGCAGGTGACCGATCATTCACCGGTCTACTACCTCCTTACCTACCTAATAGCTGCCTGTCCCGCGGGCGAAGAGGACTATTTGCACATGTCTTATGACAGTGTTCGAGGATGTAGCTCAGCGCCACATAGGTGTGTGTCCACCTTATCGCAGGAGTGTCGTTCAAGTCTCTGTTTGCCACCGAGACGGATGAGTCGTAAGACTCCAGCCATCCGTAGACGCTGATGAGAACTCGGACAGTTTGAACTGGTACGCAGATGTGAGTTCTACGCAAGTCGCACAAGTGACATCTTACATGAGCCAGAAAGGTCCATTCGCCCACAAGTGCTCTTTGCATTTCTCCCCGTGTCAGCTCCTCCGTTTTTCTTTCACTCCTACGCTGCCTCATTGAGCTAAGTTCTTCCTCCAACGGTGGGACAACCTGGGTAAGGCGATATCTATTACATTGAGGCAAACAGCAGTTGCGTCTGGGCTGCTGCCGGACAAGGGGGCCTCTGGCGAAGAATGAAAACAAGATAGCGACTGGAAGCTTAACCCCACGAAGAATTGTGATACTGAGCCCCGGCGTGAATTGGAAAAGAGGGGGAATCTATTTTTAATTAGCAAGCAATCTCAATGCTGCTCGCTCACTCGGAGTAACATCATAATTTCTGCACTCAAAATAGTAGTATTTCACAGATGATTTGAAGAACGCTTAATCGAGCTTCGGGCTGGAAATATCTGACATGACTCCCTTGCATCACCAAAAAACTTGTAGGCTGACAATTGAATATCAGCGCGTATAATTGCATTTTCGCCGCTGACGGGACCTCAAAATCACCAGTAATCGCTGGTGATGCAGGCTGAGGTACGTCTATTGCTCTCTCTTACCCACGCTTCTACCCACGTCTTGAGCCTCGTCGTTCAGTCTTCCCTTCGCCCCATTGCATCCGGTCTTTGATTCACCCCATCGCGTCTCTGTGCATGTACGAGCTTATATATTATGTATTTTGAAGTGTTGTACTAGTACTCTACGTAGCTATACAGTCAATATACATATTATCTTCTCCCATGCTGTAAGCATGTTGAACCAACAGTGTTGTGTATAGATGCTTGTTTGCAGCTCTGAGGAACCGGCTGGCAGACCTGTGACCTTTGCAGATCTGGCAGCAGATCAAAACCAGATGTGTCCCAGATCTGTCGACCTCTTGTACAGACCTGCCCCTCGGCGCAGGTCTGTATGAGCTTTACAGACAAACCAAACGGCACGATCTGCAACGCGAGCAGATCTCGGGCAGACATGGGATATCTGCCGACCGACTTTTTGCTGATGCGTATGTCAAGCGGTTCACACACCATAGCTGTGCAGGTGTATATCGTATATAGTAACGGCATAAGGGACGGCCGGTCACCACACCTCCTCAGCCGACTCTGGCCATCGGTTACAATCTTAAACACGAATCCAAGCCGAAACTTTCAACAAACGAGAATTAGGCACTCGGTTTCATTGGAAAGAAGCCAAAATTTCCCGGCCGCATGCGCAAAAACACTGTTTGACACGAGAAACTAACAGTTCATCAAGCCGTCAGGCGCTCTTACGAGTCTTACGAGCAACCAGGAGCTTGGGAGACTTAGCTTGCAGAGTGTGATCGATGTGTACTATTAGCTACGGAGTCCCTTTAAGGTATACAGCTCTAGATATGAGGGACAAGTGATGGGATGCAGACAGAGCTACAGACAGAGCTACAGACGAAATCAACTACCGCTAAGATTCGGTTGTGAACGCAAATCACGACGAATCCGGACGGGTCGAGGAGTCCTGGGACGCTTGAGCGCTGGCTGCGAGTCGGAATATTCCTCAGACGATCTCTTCAAAGATGTGCGCGGTGTGCGAGGTTGCGACATTGGTGTTGCTGGAGTGGGAGAGGACACAGACCTAGCAGCATCCAACTCTTCAGCTTCGGCCATCGCCAATGCTGCAATGCCCTCGTCAAAGAGTCGAAGAACGAAGTTGTAATGATCATCCGCACTGAGCATGAACGCTCTCAAGTCCTCCGCTCGTTCTTCAGGCGTTTCATCGGTAAAAATTAATTTTTGCAGGGCGATTGGTCGAAGGAAATCCCGGAACGCGTAGAAGACGTCGACGAACGCTTTTGGCCATCGTGAGGAAATGGATTTGGGTAGCGGCTTTTCGATGAGAAATGCCCGCTTAAGCTCTCCGAGGAGGTGGCCGTCGTACCGATTCCAAAGTTTGAGTTCGCTACCTAGGGATTGAAGAACGCCGCCATGGTCATAGGCATGAATGATATCGGTGAGAACGTAGAAGAACGACTCGATGTCGTCCAGATGACTGTGAGGAAGTGGGTGGGGGTCGCCACCGCTGGAGAGCACCATTGCCGACTGGTACAAGCGAGTGCCCTGTGGTGTTGCGTGAGCCGGCCATAGTAGAATTGAGATGGGTCAGAGACTTACTATTCGCCAGTCCGCGGGAGAATTAGCGCTACCAGCTTCGTAATGGATGGCCATGTCAAAGTCGATTAGAATGCCCCGATTCCCTGGTTCAGCACCTGGTTTTCCAAGGACAACGTTCCGAATAGAGACATCTCGATGCAATGTACCTTTCTTTACCAATGTCATATGACCTTTGAAAGGAATGAGATTCGGTGGTAGCAGGGGATAAATGGGCATTCGTACCTGCAATGGCATCGCGTAGCGCGCAGAGAACTTGCTTGGGAGAAGTAAATTCCATGATAGGCGGGCCGTATTGCTTGATAACAACGCGAGTGTCGACACGATTCTGGAAACCAGTGGGGATCGTATCTCTGAAGCCGCGCAGGTCCTTGGTCTGACCGCGATCCGGTTCACATGATACCATCTGAACCACACCCGCAACGCCGGCAGCCTCTTGAAGGTAGACATGCTCAGAGATCATATCTTCAGTTCTCCACGAGCTTTTTACGAGGAGTTCTTCACCTGTCTCGGGGTCAAAAACACTCCAACACGTCGTCGACCGACCACAAATAGTGGATCGAAAAAAGAATGGTTCCAGCCGAAGAAGGGGGTACAGTATTTCATTGTTGTCTGTTCCGCGAGTCATCAATGCCCCGCCGGCCTTGCGCCCGTTAATGATGAGCCACCGTATGCTATTATCGAGACCAATATCAGACTCGTTGGGGGAGCTAAGACCGAGAACGAGTCGGACAAAGGTGTGAGGGTCCTCGTGAATGTCAAGGAGAGGGGTGTACTGAGCGCCGCTGCGGTCGAAGTGGAACAGCCGTAGATGGTGTCCAGCAAGAGCGAGAACGCGAACGAATCGTCGATTCGGCTGGTGAATGAATATCTGTCTGATCATAGAGAGTTGTTTGTGATTCGATGTAAACAAGGAATATTTGAACATACCTAGCATAAATTGCAACACGGACCAATTGCTCATCAACGGGCAATTCGTCGGCCTCCATCTGGATATCGATACACGAAGCGATGTTGGAAAACCCAACTGTTGCTGGATTTTCACCTGGTTTCGGACGCGGAAGTTGGAACGACGGACCCTCCGCCCTGATTACAAGGCTAGGTCTGGAGTTGTGGGCTGGGGGATCGGATTCGCTATGCTGAAGGTCGGTGGCATGAGTATCCACAACTTGACGCGTTCCCTCAGCTACTGAGTCCCGCCAAAAATGCCGCAGTATTGATGAGACAACGTTGCGAACCGGTGTGTAAAAGTCATGATCGAACAGCCTTGTACAATTTCGAGGAAGCTTCCAACGGCGCTGTGTGAAGCTGTAGGACCGCGATTTCTTCAAGAAATTTTCAATAGAAGACTCGGATACAAGACCGTGATAGATTGAGCGAGCGAAAGCGGTGTCATCGAGGCAGATAGCTTCGGCAACTTCAGGTATAACGAGTCGCTTCTGTTCAATCAGACTCTGGTTGGGCGACGGGAATTTGGTTCTTCTAGTAGATGACCTAGTTTTCATGTTCTAAAGCTGGCGGCTCAGTCATGCTTCGAAAAAATGTGAAGAATTGAGCTTACATAGCTGGATACTGAGTTAGCGCTGGATGAAAGGGTGGTGTTGGCCCGCGTAACGCATGTTGAAACATCACGGAAACATGTGACCGTGTTCAAACTCCGCTCGACATTCAGTTCCCAGTTCGGGCGTCAATGTACAGGGGTCGAATAACCGCGGGAGTCGAAGAAACAATAATTCGCCCAATGGAAAAGAAGTATCATCAATTTTGGAGCATTCAAACAGCTGAGCGTCTTTAGAGAGAATATATAGCGTACCTGAGCATTCTGATCCATATTAAGTACAGAGGAAGTCGACCGCTTCCAAACATTATGGCCCCGATTTGGTCAACCTTTGCATCACGAGCGCATATAAACCTGTCGTTCTTGTTCAGAGCTGTTCCCTCACTTTGTACCATGCCCCCACCATTGGAGCGTCCCCCTTCTCCACATCCCAGGCCTACCTACCCTGTTTCGAGAGGATCCTCTCCTAACCCATTCCACGATCCCCTTCAAGCTTCCGTCACACAATCTGAGGCATGGCTGAAGAATCAGCTTCAGTCCTTGAGTTGCCCAAGCGCCGTTTCTGACACACAAGGGTCATCCAAGGCTAGCTCTGATGAGCGGAGTTTAGACTCCAGTGGTCGAACCTTTGTTGAGGCGCAGAACACATGCACTCCACTCGGCCCAAAAGCAACCATGAAGTACACACCTGACCCAAAGCGCGACGATCACAAGAAAGAAGTTGGCGCGGGGCTCGGTACGGTTGTGGATCTCAACGATCGTGGAGCGTGGGCCAGCGCTCTCTTCGCTCATGTGGTCCGGGACAACGACATCAAGAAGTTCTTAAGAAAGATGAATGTTTACAGCACAAGTCNAAAAACGTTGGGTCGACCTCCCCGAAGATACCGGTGGTCTGTTGGAGAACGATCTTTATGAGCCATACGTCAGGATTATCAACCTAATCTTGCAATGGTTTGTGCATAAGGTCCAGGACGGGACTGAGGCGGGTGAACTATCATTGCGTGAGGCAATAGACACGCATGATGAAAATATTGCACATCAAGAACAAGAACCAACCTCTCTCGTTTCGCGTCCTGACGTATCTGTCAGGGCTGAAGGCTCTTCATTTCAGACTCCTGACACTAGATCAGGAGGTAAAGCTCACAGGGTGGGATTCTCAAACATGTCGTCGTTCAAAGAAATGAAGGTGGAACGGCAAAAAGTCTCTGACAAGGATCAGTGGCTTCAGGTTGGAGTTTACGTTCGGTATGTGTTGAGTATATTTCCCCCCTTGCCCGTACTGAAAGCCGTGGACAGGCAAATATTCATTCAGCAGCCTAATAGGCGCTTTGTTCGGGCTCTTCTTCTTACAGAGAACAGCGTTCGTCTTTTCCACTTCGATCGCAGTGGCGGCATGTATTCCCCCTTCATCAACATACACGACCATCCGGACATCTTCATCCGGCTTGTCGTTGGGCTCAATTCTCTGGATGAACCAACGCTTGGCCTCGACACTAGCATTAGGTGGAATATTGAAGGTGGCAGAAAGGTTGACGGAACTCTGACTGTGCAAAAGGCAGACGGCACCTCCCAGATCGCCTACAAGCTTTGCAAAGTCGATCCAGTCATCGCATACTACGGTATTCGGGGCCGGGCTACTCAGTGTTGGAGTGTCTCAGATCCTGGCACCGGTACTCGATTCCTTATAAAGGACTGCTGGAAGGAGGAAACGAGGATTTCTGAACACGTCTATCTCCAGGAGGCAAAAGGTTTGCCAGGGGTCGTTCAAATGGTGTCCTTCGAGCCAAATCGCGGGGAGACCAAGTTTCTCCGTGGTGGCTTTGGGACATCGCATAAGGACTTCCACAATAGGATTGCAATTCGGATCATCTTGGACAGCTACGGCGATTCCATCGAGAACTTCAAGTCTGCAAAGCAACTTCTACGCGCTCTCCGGGATGCTATCATTGGTAAGCTCACCTCCATGGCTCTTAAGCATCTCTAACAGGATCCGTACTGCCTAGGTCACATGGAGCTATACATGAAGGGGACGCTGCATCGAGACGTCTCAATTGACAATATCCTACTTGGTAAGAAGGGAGATGGATCTGAACCACCACCAGGTTTTTACGGTGTTCTCATTGATCTCCACATGGCAATTAAGGTGGGTAGGGATACTGTCAAGCGAAGCGCCGATTGGAGATCCGTAAGTATCGATGTCTCTCAGGAGCTCACTTACTGACAAAACTACCTCAGGGATCCTCTCTGTTTAAGTCAATCGCAGTACTTCTAAGCTGCGTCCCGATCGATGATTCTAAGGATACTGTTCCCCCACTCGCCCATGACCACCTCGACGACATGGAGTCGTTCTTCTACGTTTACACGTACATCATTCATGTCTTCGACGCCAACGGCGTCTCTTTCCCTATTCCGAAGCTTATGTTGAGCTGGAAGCGGTCGGATGCCGAGCATGGGGCCAGATTCAAGCAAGCCTATCTCGCTGATAAATATATCTCCAAACAGATTGGTCAGAGATGGCCGAAGCCGTGCATTGAGCTCCTCCACGAATTTCAAGATTGGCTGCAGCCATATGCAGGGAAGAAGAGGGAGCTTACGCTGCGCAACCTTGAAGACCGAGGCAGCATTGGCGGGGAAGAATTGAAAGCTCTGATGGAGGCGATTGCCGCACAGTACCGGTCAGTTATTCGTCTCTTTAACAAGGCAATTCGCGACTTGGAGATCGAGGATGGGAACGGAGGATCTGAACACAATAATAAAGAAATCGAGATTGAGATGTACATCGAAAGATTCAAGACGCCTCCTCGACTTTCATCCGGTGCAGCAACTTCTCCTGATGGATATCCCGATAGCTCCCCTCTCGCTAACAAAGTTCTCGGACGCAACGCCCGAAAATCCTTGAAAAGGTCCTCGAACGAATACCCAGACGAGATCCCCGGAGCTAAGCGTGGTCCTGAGACCCTTCACACTCCACCGACTCGGAAGGGTCCGGTTCCTCAAGATAGTCTCGGTACACCGGTCAAGCGCAAGGATAAGCTTGTTCATGGCCCTTCGCCGCTCTCAAAGCTCTGATGTTTCAGTAATTTAGTATAACCGTGGTCTGTTATCAGTATCACAAAGTAGTCGTAGTTCATCTCATATGACGTAGATCGTTATCCAATGCTACCACTTCTTTCAACTTTTGACCTTGGCCTGAGGAGAGCGTTACCCCGCCAACTTCTATTATTCTCTTAAAATAGAGCTCGCTTTCATATAAGTGGATGACCTGTTAGAGACGAGGTGAGGAATCCTAGCGCGTTGACACGTCACCCTAGGAGCTTTTGGAACTCCTCACAGTTCCGTTTAGCCNTTTTTTTCTTCCGAGTTACCCGGCGGCACCGGCGAAGAGGGGTGATGGACAATTTTCTTGGTCCCTGTCGTTTCTGTCAAGTAGCCGGCAGCTTCCAAAGGTCTTGTTCAAGTGCACAGCGCTGAACAAGTTAGAAGGTTTAGCAGTTGGTCGAGAGGTTATTTCTCCGTCACATTTCTTCCCAGATCCATATCCTCGGATACATGCCGATGCAGACGCGTGTTTCAGGCCGTAGGATTGCGCCCCTCTGCACAGGAGAAGAAATTCTCTTACGAAATCACCCCACCTCAATATCATCCTCCTGCTCTTATCGGATGAACATCGGAATGAATCTGTGTACACCAAGAACCTGATAAACGAACTTGGCCAAAATTCGGGTTGTGGTCTTGATTGACACGAGCTGTTCAAGACCCTGGACCAGAGAGGGAAAGTTCTGCGGGGTCGGAGGCAAGGTCGGAGATGAGGCACGTATTTTTGCCAGAAAATAGCGCGTGCGTTCATAAGATCATCGTTATCCTGGCACTGGAGTAGTTTATGTTCAGGAGTTTCTGGCTTGGATTTGCAGAAGTTACATAGCCTTTTCGCTCTTGGCGGGTCAATCTTTCGTCCCGTGTTTGTCCTCGCCCACTTAACGCTCTCATGTGCAAGGTATGGGACCACGTCAAGATCTGGGTCAGCCTGAGACGTTTGTCAACTGAGGCTCAACAAGCTCTTCAGAACTGCAGGTCCACGACGCGGAAGAGTGTAAGGCCTGTGGTGGTGGTGGTGGTGATGTTGGTGCTGTGTTCTCAATTAACCGGCATATTCCTATGGCTTTATTAGAGTTAGAAGTTGCGGAAGGAGGGTGGATGCCCATCAGCGAAAAGTCGGTCGGCAGATATTCCATGTCTGCCCGAGATCTGCTTGCTTTGCAGATCGTGCCGTTTAGTTTACCTGCCAAGCTCGTACAGCCTGCCCCTTACTGTAGATCTGTATGAGAGGTCGGCAGATCTGTGGCACATCTGTTTTTGACCCAGGTTCACTGCCCGATCTAGGAACCTCGCAGGTCTGCCGGCCGGTTGCTCAGACCTGTAAGTAGACTAGTTCAAGAACGCTCGAGATGAGAAGAGACTTCGCATTCTCGAATGTAGAGTACGAGTACAGGGCTTCAAAGTACATGTACATCCGAAATAAACCTCGAACAGTACAGGGACGTAACGGCGTAAATCAAGCACCCGAAGCAAACCTATGAGCTTAGCTCAAGGCGTGAGTTGAGTGTGGGTGAAAGGGACACATAGACGTACATAGAATCTGCGTCACCCACTCGTACCCGCTTGCGCTCATCCCCGCAAAACGCTCGCCGACCGTGACAGAACCGTTCCGACTTCCAGGCAGCTTCGAGACGGTGGTTCGAGAAAGAGCTGGTCGAGGATGCGGAGCTTGAGGTACCACAGTACAGAAGAGTTTTCTGCGGGGGATAGAAGTATGGGAAGAACGAGAGAGAGGGTAGGGGAAGGGAAGAAAGCAAGGTGGGACGCGTTCTGCAAAGTCGCGTCGATATCCCGCGACGCCGCCGCGATGCGACGTCACGCGGTAATTCGAATTCCGCCGCACCGTCGCGCCGGCCCTACTAGTCCCGCTGCAGCACCCTATGTCGTTAAATTCAGCACTGTAATTGCGTGGACGTTGATAGAAGAATGGAAAAGCTCAGTTTGCTGCCGGGCTGCGGCTACGTATGGGAAGTATGGGACTATAAGCTTTGTAGGGTTTGACCCACTGCCAGTGAAGAGCTCCTGGAAAGTAGAGAATAAGAACGGTTCTGAGATTGGCTACCTCAAGATGTCGAATAGTGAATGTACCTGCCTCACGTCTTCTATTAAATTCTTCATAATTATGTCCCAGGTCTCCTCAATACAGATTGCGAAAATTCTCGACGTGCCGCCCCAATTCACACCATCCACTCTTAGCCGCTCTATTTAATGAGAATCATAAACTGACGACCAGGCGCATTATACGCAAGGTATGTTTAAGCATGGTAACCGTCAGAAATGAGCAGATCTGCTACGGTTCAACAATTTGACCCTCTTGCTGAAATTTGAATTGACGGTCCGGTTATCGATTTCCGAAAAATGATATTATTTTCGTTAATTTAGTGCTGGCTGGGTACAAAGGAGATGCCTAAAACTACTCCCCGACAACATTTCTCCACTTCGAACATCTTTAGCCCCAGGACTATTCACACACAGCCCCGCCTGGGGCATAAAGACAATTGAAAGTGAGATATCAAATAAGGTCTGCTAATTTTGGCCTCGAGATAATGGGTCATGAAAAGCACAAGGCTTCAAACGTGTACGTGTTGTATGATCCCATTGAAATTTGGATACAAACATGACTTGAAAAGTTCTCTGGTCCGTTGCAATTGACTTAGTAAGCTTTACTAATTGCTGAAGCGATCGAACCATCCTGCGACACTTCTAGCAGACTCTTTCATGGCCCACACTTTGAGGTCATCATCAGACACAAGCAGTCAAAAAGAACAGCCATAACACATACCGGCATTGGGGTCGTTCGGGTCCCCCCTGGTTGCAAAACCGTGCTCTGTACCAGAGAAGACCTGGTAGTGATATGTCTTATTGTTCTGGGTGAGGAGGTCAACAGCTTGGTTGCGGTCAGCCGTTGGGAATGCTTCGTCGGTTTCTACGTGTAGTGTGACGGTCAGCATAAAATATTGCTTCGAAACGAGAGAATTAGAGCCCACCAGCACAAGACAACAAAATGGGCTCTGTAAAAAGTTTAGTATTCAGATGCTTTTTAAGATACGGAGCTCACTCGTAAGATTTGTGAAGTGCGCTTCAGTCAGTTCCGCAGGGTGGGCAAAGGCAGCTGGCACGAGCCGTTATTAATGAGCCTTATTTCAACGGAGTGCGTGTGCTCACTAGCGACAACCTCGTCCGTGGCTCCAATTCCTACAGAATACAGGGCACCAAAGCAATATCCTGGTGATGGATAGAACGTAAGTATCGTTGTATCATGAATCTTTATTGAAATAAAGCTTACCCACTGCGTTGTACTTGGCGTTCCGGCCTGTGGGCCTCTCGGTCAGATGGTCATAGATGCATCAACGCGCGACCCACCGTATCGCTTTTTGACTGCTTCGTTCCAGATCGGGACGGCCTGCGCAGCTTCCCTTCTTGATTTCTCGACCCATGCTGTAAGATTGAAGTTAGGATCGATGGGCTGAAGATCTTTATCCACATGAAGACCAATTGGATCCCCAAAAAAGTAGTCCAGTCCCAAAACGTAATATCCTATTCAGTCAATGTGGTGAGCATGAATTTTAACGAGACTGAGAGCGTGGACTGCCTCGCGATGCAAAGTAATCTTGAAGGAGCTGATTATTGATGACGAAGGGACCAAAGGCATCTGAGTAAAAGAAGATAACTTTCTTCGTTCCACTAGGATGGGTAGGCTCCGCAAGGTATGTCTGTACGCCTGCAATGGTCACATTCTTGCCTGTTGCGGCACCCGAGTGTCGAAATCCTTGAGTGCAGTTTTTGCTAAGAGCGCCAGCGAGAGAGGGACTGCTCAACGCAGCAAATGTAAATGAGATCCACGGGAGGATAGAGATAAAGCCAAAGGCTGCTCGTGATGAGAAGATCATGGTGGATAAAATAAGGGGGATTGGCCACAGTACAAACGAAGGGAAGGGAACTTCCTGGAGCTTTATAGCTGAGAGAAAGCCAAGCGCACCGACAGACCCGTTCACCATGTAACATCATTAACGTCATTCACGTTGATGCCCATCGATGCAGCGGGGAAGACGGGGTCTTCAACAGGTCAGATGGTGAAGGATTGATGCAAAATTGTAGAGGCTGACAAAGGACGCTTGTCAATTTATACGTGAGGAATCCTAGCAGAAGATTCGATTTGATAACCCGTTGGCATTAGATTGACAGCAATTGTATAGAATGGAAGCCAATGAGTGCATTGCCTCGAGGGCCAATAAACAGGCCGCCGAACTAGTACGTACATGGCACGGGCTCTTCAATGCATAGTATGCCCACAATGGATCACATGTTGGTCATTGACTCATTCGAAAGGGCGCTCATCCACGGGAGCAATAGCAAGGTTCGCATGTACTCAGTGCGCAGTTTGTTCGCAAAAAAGCCACGGCCGGCAGCAGTAGCTATGCAAATGTTCATTGCTCCGGCAGCCCTACAGCTCCTTTGCCGCCAATTTCCGCCTCCCATTAACCACCCTCAAGGACCGGCGGCTACGCTACCGATGAGTTGGAAGGCCGGCACGGCTGGGGAGATGAAGCCAACCAATTGGCCGTGTGGCGAAATGGCATCGCGTCTGACTACAAATCAGGAGATTGTATGTTCGACTCCTCACTCGGTCATTATTTTGCATGAGTTCACGATCACATCCATTGCTGGAATGGGGATCACAGATGATCGCAAAAAAACTAGCCAAGACGAAAAGTAGATCGAAGAAAGGATGTATACTATACACGCCTTCTACCACGAAATTTCAAAACTCGGAAGGAATAAATCGAACCTGATGCACTTCAGACTTCCCCCTCATCTGCCGGATCCACGACAAACGATCTCCTGTAACTATACATACTCGTAATTGGCTTCCAACATCCAACATGAAAGACGAACACTCACTATCTTCGGTTACAACAAGGAGGTCGCCGTTCGGAAGATCTGTAAAACGTTGCTCTCGTCAGCTAAAGCACCTCAAAAACGGATAGGAGTAAGGGAAAGGCCAAACACATACCCCGCACTCCCTGACTCCCCATTCCATACTCATCAATCCTCTTCCTATTCAACGTCTCCGTAAACTCATCATCGTGCAAAGTCGCCTCCTTCTCCATAGACGCCTCTAACTTCCGCTTCTTCCCGTTAACATCTGCGTCGTTCCATTTAAATTTCCCTACCTGAAGTCGGATATCCGATGGTGGTGCGGTGTCCAAGAGGAATTGCTGGCTGATCCACCGACGCGGTTGGAGGGTTTGCTGAGATTTCGATTTTATCCCACTGCTACTCCGGCCCCCGTTTCCAGACGTTAGCGCCGTACTGTTCTTGTTTTCACTCTTTCTTTTCTTCAAATTGTCATTGCTCTTGGCCTCAATCCCTTCTTCTTTGGCATCCATCTTCGGAGGCTCCGGCGCATCGTAGTTCACCCAGACACCCGTATCGCTCATTTGCAAACACGATATATTGATGAGACGGCGAGGGTCCATAAGCGACGGCGCAAGGCGCATCACTATGAGTTCAACTGGCCGGGTGTGCGACGATGACGAATGTGAGTTTTCGAAGGGCTGTCGGAGGATCGGTGTGATGATGTATATGCCTTGTTGCTGTCATACCCGAAAGGATGATTGCCGCGAATTGAGGAGAAACCGGATGAGATAGAGATACAAAGGAAGGCCAAGAAGACTCACCGTAACAACTCCAATCCTCCCCGCACTCCCCCCTACCTGTGACTCACCACCTCCATAGCTCAAATACACACTCGGGCAGGTAACGCTCCCCAACTGCACGTCCACCCCCGCATCCCACATGTTGTCCTCCGCCTTAATCAGCCTCTCGAAATGGGGTACAAAAAGTAAACGGGAAGAAGATAGGAGGAGAGCAAGATGGTTCTGGCAGGGGGAAATGTGTACAGCGGCGAATTCGTCGTGCATCCTCCTCCTTCGCTTGATCATTTTGCCTAGGCCATTCTCCTCGGTCTCCTGCTCATCACCGTACCCCCCTCGGTTACCGCCACGGCCAGATCCACCACGCCTCGCCTGAGATCCATACCTCCTCCCCGTATCCCTCTGCCGCATTTGACTGTAGGCAGGGTTATCCACCACACCTTCATTCACGCTCCCCTCACTCTTCCCCGCCATCTCTTCGTCCCATACCACCTCTTGTCTTACGACCTCGGAGCCCCAGTGCGGACGATAGGATTGAGGTCCGAGTGAAGCGCTCCATCGACTGTATTGGATTTTATCAGATGGGATCCGGAGGACGAGCTGGCCCGGGGAGAGGGAGGTGAGATCTTCGGGAGTCCAGTCATGAGGTTTTCTGCGGGGGATCCCGGACGCGGTGCTGGTCCTGGCGTTCGTCGCTTCGGAGTTATGCTGTTTGTTACTTGGGGAGGTGGAGGACATCGAAGCAGCGGTAGTAGAGCCGGATGAACGAGCACCCTCACCCTCGAAAAATTCCTTCCCCCTCGCAAACACCCTGAGACTCTCCTGCCCACACAGAAAGATCCACCTCTCACCCAACTCGACATAGTTGAGGTTGCCCAACTGCGTAGAGATGTTTGAGAATAGGGCCAAGGGATCTCCTTTTCTCTTCTTCCCGTCCTGACTGCTCTTTGTTGTAGGGCGAGAAGAACTAAATTGATTGCCGCTAAACGTCGAATTCGCATCCCACCAACCAGTTTTAAAGGGTTGGAAGGTTGCAAACGTGGGATCATCCTCCACTTCCTCTTCAACGGTCGATTTCTCCTTCCCTCTTCCTTTCCCTCCTGACGATGCTCCCACCGACGAAGAACCCAGCCGTCCGGGCTGAGGACCAGAATATGGAGGCGCGTGGGCCTTCACACCTGACACGTAATGTTCTTCGGCTCTGAGATCATCGTCGTCCCGAACCCTGCTTAAAGAAGGTCCTGCATGGGGTGGAATTTTCGCTACACCTGCATAGACGAGTTCAGTTGTCATCAAACGAGGGGGAATGTGTGGGGGATAGAAATAGTGGAGTCAACGATCAGAACGAAATCGTGGGTGATATCAAGCGAACACAAAGGATCTCGAAATGAAAGAACGAACGAACAAAAGCCAGAAACTGACCCAGACTCGGAACGCTCCCTTCACCTCCTTCTCCTGTACTCCCCAAAAGCTTGGAATCAAAGTCTCGTCCATACCCCTGCGGTACATCAATGCTCTGAATATTATCTACAACCTGGACTCGCTCGCCCGTCCTGATGTCCCATACGTACGCTCTGTGGGGGGAGGCCGCGAGGAGGTATGGGTAGACAAAGCTGTGTGTATGGAAGAGGGGAGAGTTTCGGTGTATTAGTAAGGGTAAAGAGATTTGGGACGAAGAGCAAAGTCTGAGAGAAAGGGAGAACGGTAGACGTACCGATACACCCTCGTATGATCCTCCACCATCTGCGTCACCGCCGGCTGACCTTGCGTCGGCACTTGGATTTGAGGTACCGGGACAATGAAGTGGGGCACAAAGTGTGGTGACAGCCTGTTTGGGTACGTCGCTTTCTTCAATTCGTCTTCTCGATCTCTTTTGCCTTCATCATGGAGGCCACTTCTACTTTGCGTAGTGGATCTCGAACTTCCTTCACCTCTACTTCCATCCAAACTCGCGCCTGTCATACTATTCCGACCGCGTCTCACCGGATCTTCGTCCCACACACTCCCTGTCCCTGTCACCGCTCCCTCCCAACCAGATTCAAGCATCTCGAAATCCAACTCCGAAGTACCCCCGTTCAACGGGACCGTCTCTCCTGAGAGCGTTAGAGCACACCTCACTATGGCTTCGACGGATAGTCTCTTGGTGGCAGAGGAAGTATTAGAGTTGGCCATATCTAAAAGCCGTTTTCGTGTGGGTAAGTGAGACGTAGACATCGCTTCGGATCTAATTTTTCTTCGAATGTGGGTGTCGGGGTCCGTATTGATGGTGGATGTCAGGAAGGGAGTAGCGAGAGCCGAAGCGAGGCGTTGACTATCGTCGGGTTGGAGCATAAGAGTAGAAGGAGGCTCAGGTGGGGGAATGGAAGAGGAACGCCAAACTTCTTTGGACCCGTCCATACGGTTGAAGATGAAATATCCGCTTTCGTATTCGAGGTGCGCGTAGGCAGATGCGTAGCTCTGTACGATATAAGAGGGAGCGTCAAAGGTAAAGGTCAGTATTATGTCGTCTCTCGAGTGAATAGGAGAATGGAAAAAGACGAATACTGGTTTGATTGAACGGAGAACGAACCTTGGGCAACTCCCACAAAATTTTCTTACTCTCTATATCCCGTACAACCAGTCCACCAGCCCTACTCGTTGTCAAAAAGAATCCATTCCTCTCATCCACCTTGATCCTGTGCACTTTCTCATTTGTAGGGAGGAACTGGTGTAAAGTATGGATGAATCGGGAGAGGAGGGCATCTGTAAGAGCTGTTTCCCTAGGAGGAGGAGCAGCTTCTGAGTCCTCGATATTATCCGAGATGACGTCGCCTCTGGCTACACTAGCCCAGGTACGAACGGTAGGACGGGGACGCGGTCGTTTCTTCCTGTCGTCGTGGATTCTTATGAGCGCTTCGTAGATTCTCCGGATCTTGGCAAGGTACGAATCATCGTCGTTGGGATCTGGATCGATGGTGGAGGAGGGGTTGATATCTTTGTAACAGATGATATCGGAGGGGAGTTGGCCGATAAATGAGCGGTGGATTTCGAGGCGACGTTTAACTGCCGGTGAAGGACATTTCAGTCGTTTGTTTGCTGGAGTAAAAGAAGATATACGGAGGAAATAAGGCTCACAGAAATTCTTCCAATTCACATCTGCGCTTAATCCGATAAAGCTCTGCGAGCTGTGCAGGTGCAACACATCCGACCATACCACATCCGTTGCTTCGCCCTTCGACCCTCCCACCTCACGCTTCTCAACCCACTCTCGCCAACGACCCCATTCTCTACGTGGTGGCTCAGAGCCTAAATTGCCTTCTCGGACTGCCTGTGGCTGGTTTGACTTGCTCGGCGAGGATGGTGTTGATGTTTCGCAGGATTGAGCAAATCCGATAAGCCTATGAATAATGCATGCGTTCCGCCAGATAACGCTCTCGTTCAGGGGGTCCTTGAATAGCGCATCGAAAGTCTTCGACACAAGCTGCATCCCAACGAGAGATTGGACGTCGAGATATGAGAGAACGTGAATCAACAGTTCGGGTGGGAGAGCAGTCAGTGATGGTGTGATGTGCGTCGTTTGGGGTGGCATGGTGAATACGAGGATCGGGATTAATGGATAGAAGTCAAGATTTGGTAAAAACTCAAGAGGTTGTAGGAATCGATAGCTGAGTTGGTGCTGGTACAAACGATGGCCTATCTAGGCGCCGTTTGGGATTGCTTCTGTGACCCTAACCTTATACCTCGGATGACATCAATCCCAGTTCCCTCCTTCCAGCACTTAAACAGCTGCCTCTGGTCCCGCCCTGCTAACGAGGTATCATGTCTTACAAGAGGCCCATGTCTAGAGGGCTAATATTAGGTGGCATCCATCGTGTTAAAAGGTATACAAAACCCGAAAGGAACCAAGGTCTTTCTTGGATATCCGCTGAGTCCTCTTGGCTGGCTTGGACCATCCAGCTGGATCTGTGCTAGCGCGACCAGTAGCTCCTGGAGAGCAACTAAGCCTTCAAAGCTGGCTGTGCGCTGGTATCATCTAGCCACCGGATACATTCATCTGCCCCCTTCCCCAATCCCTCGATGGAATCTCTAGTTTTTTCCTTCTGACCACTCTTTGTATGGACGATCCCACTCCATCAGTCCCAACACGTGGGTGTCAGCTTCGCCTCGATCGGGAGACGCGCAAACACTCGCCGTTCAGCACCTTAGCCTTTTCAATCATCGCTCATTTGGCGTTCTGGGCATCGTTCCAACCCGGATGACTATGTGTCGCACACACAACACCTGTGGCAAGTGGCCGATGCTGCGCACGGCAAGGGCCGAGGCATTTTGCATGGTTCTTCTAGGTGCTGTCCCCTTGCCTACCCCTCCATATCACCTTATACTTGCATTATTTATTCTCTCGTTGAGCCTAAGCATCTACCAGTCAAAGCCGAAGACACCCGTGGGCCCATGCTCGCAGTTCCTGGCACTGTTGCGATAACGGAGAGGAACGCGGTGATTCAAAGCGACTAGCAACAGGCGATTGATCTACAATGTGGATTGCGGAGCTCCATCAAGGATGATGGCAGGCCCAGTGCCGTCCCCTGTGCCGGTTACAAGGAGGAACGTGGTCTTGGCCTTTTGCGACCCCCTTAAGTACCCTCGGCAAAATGCCTTGGTAACAGGACATATCGCTGTTCAGATGAAATTCGACTTCCACCTTCGCCAACTGATTTTGCAAGGTGGTTTCGGTCAAAAAGACGGTGGAATCAAGGCTCTTTCAATGAAGGGTTTCATGAATATTCATACATGTTTAATCCCCAGCCAATATAAAGTCCATCGGGTAACAGCAATTCCTAATCCTGATACCGTCCCCAGCGGCTATGCAAGTTTTCGTCTCTCCCACGGACAGGGAGTTCTTGCTATCTATCTTTAAGAAGCAGTGGCTACGCAGTCGAACCGCTCGCTATTCGTCCGCGCTTCATGAATTCGAAGACCGGCACAGCCGGAGACATCGTCAAAGCCAACCAATCGGCCGTGTAGCGAAGTGACATTGCGTCTGACTACGGCTGAGGTTCGGCCCCTACCTCTTCATTATTTTTGCATCGGTTAACGGCAACCAATGTTCAGATGGGGTTACCAGACGTTAGCGACAAGCGGAAATATAGCCATGACGAGAAGTAGATTGAAAAAAGGGTAGATACTATACACGCCTTGTATCACAAAAGCTCAATACTCAGGAGGAATAAATCGAATCTGATGGGCCTCAGATTTCGCCCTCATCTGCTGAATCCACGACAAACGATCTCCCGTAACTATACAGACTTGTAAGTAGCTCCCAACAGCCAACATGAAAGAGTGATACTCACTATCTTCGGTTAGAACAACCATATCACCGTTCAGAAGGTCTATAGAATGTTGCTGTCGTCAGCCAAACGCCTCGAATACTGATAAGAGTAAGAGAAAAGACGAAACACATACCACGCACTCCCTGACCCCCCATTCCATCCTCATTAATCCTCTTCTCACTCAACGTCTTCGTGAACCGATCATCGTGCAACGTCGCCACTCTCTCCATCGACATCTCTAACCTCCTCTTCCTCCAAGTAATCTCCGCATCATTCCATTTACATTTCCCTCCCTGAACTTGGAACTGCGACGGTGGTGTGGTGCCCAAGGGGAATTGCTGACTGGTCCATCGATGCGCTTTGCCGGCAGTGTGATATGATAGGGGAGGTTTCTGGGATTTCGATTTCATCCCGTTGCTACTCTGACTTCCATTTCCAGACGTCGTCGCCTTACCCTTCTTATTCTTACCCTTCTTTTTCTTACCCTTGTCTTTCTCCAATGTGTCATTGCCCTTGGCTGCGATCCAGTCGAGATTCACTTCTATCCTCGGAGGCTCAGGCGCGTCGTAGTTCACCCAAACACCTGTATCACTCATTTGCAAACACGACACATCGATGAGACGGCGAGGGTCTATAAACGAGGGTGCGAGGCGCATCACTATGAGTTCGACTGGCCGAGTGGACGACGACAAGGCTGAGTTTTTGAAGGGGTTTTTGAGGTACGGTGTGATGATGTATATACCTTGTTGCTGTCATACCCAAAAGAATGAGTATTGCCGTGGATTTAGAAAGATTGGATGAGATAGAAATATATAGGGGACTAAGAAAACTCACCGTAACAACTCCAACCCTCCCTGCACTCCCCCCTCCCTGAGCCTCCCCGCTTCCATAGCTCAGATACACACTCGGACATTCAACGCTCCCCAGCTGCAGATCCACCCCGATATCCCACAGATCCTCCTCTGCTTTAATCAGCCTCTCGAAATGGGGTACGAAGAGTAAGCGGGAAGAAGATAGGAGGAGAGCGAGGTGGTTCTGACAGGGCGAAATGTGCACGGCAACGAATTCGTCATACAACCTCCTCCTTCGCTTGATTATCATGCCCAAGCCATTCTCCTCCTTCTCCTCCTCTTCTTCCTCATCGTCATCCCACCCGGTGTTAGCCCAATAGTGATATCCACCACGCGTCGCCTGCAATCCATACGTCCCCAACGGGTCGTTCTGCCACATCCGACTCCCGGCAGGGCTAGGCACCACACCTACATTTACGGTGTCCTCACTCTCCCTCGCCATATCCTCGGCCCACACGACTTCTTGTCTTACAGTCTCGGAGCCCCAGTGCGGACGGTAGGATTGGGGTCCGAGTGAGGCGCTCCATCTACTGTATTGAAACTTGTCGCATGGGATGCGGAGCGCGAGTTGGCCTGGAGAGAGGGAGGTGAAGTCTTCAGGAGTCCAGTTATAAGGCTTTCTGCCGATGATCGTCGGCGCAGAGCCTCCGCTTGTCGTGGTGGGAGCGCTGTTGTTCGTGGCGTCAAAGTTATGCTTCTGGTTGCTTGTGGATGTGGACGAGGTGGAAGCAACGGTCTCGGAGCCAGATGAACGAGCAACCTCATTCACCTGCTCGAAAAACTCCTTGCCCCTCGCAAATACCCTAAGACTCTCCTGTCCGGCGAGGAAGATCCACCTCTCGCCCAACTCGACGTAGTTGAGACTGCCCAACTGCGTCGAGATGTTCGAGATTAGCGCTAGGGGGTCTCCTTTCCTCTTCTTCCCGCTTTGACTGCTTTTCGTTGTGGCGCGAGAAGGATTAAACGCATTCCCGCTGAACGTCGAATTCGCATCCCACCAGCCAGTTTTGAAGGGTTTGAAGGTTGGGAACGTAGGATTTTTCTCTTCCTCAACGGTCGCCTTCTCCTTCCCCTTCCCCTTCTCTTTCGAAGACGCTTCTCCCGACGAAGAACCCACCGCTTCAGGTTGAGGCCCAGAATATGAAGTCGCGTGAACATTCACGCCCAATATGTGATGTTCTTTGTCCATGAGAGCGTCGTCTTCCTCTTTGCCTTCGTCTCGCTGGCGAGCCGAAACCTCAACTGAAGGTGATAGGCCAGAAACTGAGATCACGCCTGCTAAAGAATCAGCATCAATTAAGAGACTGGGAGGGAGACAGCAGAGTGGAATAGACAACCAAATTGAGAGAGTGGATAATTTCGAGCGAATGCAAGGGATCTCAAAACAAACGAATGAAATCTAGCAGCTTACCATGATTTGAAACGCTCCCTGCGTTTCCTTCTCCTTCGCTGCCCAAGAGATCGGAATCAGAGTCCTGTCCATACCCCTCCGGCACACTAATCCCCTGGATATTCTCCACAGTCTGGACCTGCTCGCCCGTTCTGATGTCCCATACGTATGCGTTGTNGGGGGGAGGCGGCGAGGAGGTATGGGTAGACAAAGCTGTTTGTGTACATAAGAGGGGAGGGATAGGGTTCGTTAGTCAAGGTAAAGCAATGTATGAGGAAGGCTAAAGTCTCAAGAAGACGGGATGGAGTGAACGTACCGATACGCCCTCGTAGGATCCTCTACCATCTGCGTCACCGCCGTCTGATCTTGCGTCGGAGCTTGGATTTGAGGTACGGGGACGAGAAATTGAGGGACGAACTGTGGTGACAGCCTATTTAGATTCTTCATTTTCTTCAGTCCCTCTTCTCGGCCTCCTTCTTTTCCGTCGTTCTGGTGGTTGCTCCCTCTGTGTGTAGTGGGGCTCGAGCTTCCCTCATCTCCACTTTCTCTCGCAATCGCAGCTGTCGTACTATTGTGACTGCGTCTCGCCGGATCCTCGTCCCACACACTCCCTATCCCTGTCACTTCTCCCTCCCAACTAGTTTCAAGCACCCCGAAATCCAGTGCAGGAGCACGCGCATTAAGTGGGACCGTTTCTCCCGCAAACGCGCATCTTACTATGGCTTCGATGGGTAACCTCTTGGTGGCGGTGGAAGTGTCAGCATTAGCCATATCCAAGAGCCGTTTTCGCGTAGGTAAATGAGAGGACGACATCGCTTCTGATCTGATTCTACTTCGAATGTAGGTGTTGGGGTCCGAATCGATAGAGTTCAAGAGGGGAGTAGCGAGAGCCGAAGCGAGGTGTTGCCTATCATCGGGCTGGAGCACAAGGGTAGAAGCAGGTTGAGGTGGAATGGAAGAGGACCGCCAAACTTCTTTAGTCCCGTCCAGACGGTCAAAGATGATGTATCCGTTTTCGTATTCGAGGTGGGCGTAGGGGCGGACGTAGCTCTGTATGATATAACAGGGAACGTCAAGGCTAAGGGTCAGCATTATGTCGTCGCTCGAGTGAATATTTAATAGAGATAGACGGGTGCCGGAATGATCGAACGAAGAACGAACCTTGGGCAACTCCCACAAAACCTTCCTACTCTCCACATCTCGCACAACCAGCCCGCCAACCCTACTCGTCGTCAAAAAGAATCCATTCCTCTCATCCACCTTGATTCTGTGCACTTTCTCATTTGTTGGGAGGAGCTGGTAGAAAGTATGGATGAACTTCGAAAGGAGAGTGTCTGTGAGAGCTGTTTCGCTAGAAGCAGCAGTACCTTCTTCGTCGATCGTCTCCTCAACGACGTCGAAGCTAGCTACACTAGCCCACGTACGAACAGGGCGGAGAGGCGGCCGTTTATTTCTTTCGCCTTGGATCCTTATGAGAGCCTCATAGATTCTCCGGATCTTGGAGAGGTACGAGTCATCGTCGTTGGGATCTGGATGGGAAGGGGAGTCGATATCTTTGTAACAGATGATATCGGATGGGAGTTGACCGCTGAATGCGTGGTGGATTGCGAGGCGGCGTTTGACTGGTGGATAGAGGATGTGTCAGGCATTTGTTTGTTAGAGAAAAATGGGAGGGAGAATGCTCACAGAAAGCCTTCCAGTTCACGTCCGTGCTCAACCCGATAAAGCTCTGCGAGCTGTAGAGGTCCAACACGTCCGACCAAACCACATCCATCGCTTCGCCCTTCAGTCCTCCCAGCCCGGTCTGCTCCTCAGCCCACTCTCTCCAACGACCCCATTCCCTACGTGGTGGCTCAGAGCCTATTTTGCCTTCTTGGACCGCCTGTGGCTGCGTTGGGTTGCTCGAGGGTCGAGCAAATCCGATAAGCCCGTGGATAACACACGCGTTCCTCCAGATGACGCTCTCATTCAGGGGGTCCTTGAATAGCGCATCAAAGTGCTTCGACACAAGCTGAACCGATACAAGAGATTGAACGTCGAGATATGAAAAGGTGTGAAGCAAGAGCTCGGGCGGGAGAGCAGTCAGGGGTGACGTGGTGCGCGTCGTTTCGGGGGCCATAGTGAGTATCAGGATTCAAATACCTGGATGCAAGTCAGAGTTGGTAACAACTCAGGCATCAATCGTAGAGTCGATGGCGGTAAGAGCAACGATAGCCACCTGTCGTTGGGACCTCTTATGACCCTAACCCTATGCCGTACAACTGACGTTGCAAAGCCGCAAGCAACAGTGATACGAAGGCACAACCTTCGAAAGGGAGAAATATCTCGGTCATCACTTTTATATGGATCAACAATCACATTGATACTATGCACTCTTCCATTACAACATCAATACGCAGAAGGAATAAATCGAATCTGATGGACCTCAGACTTTGTCTTCATCCCATGGATCCACGCAAAGCGCTCCCCTGTGACTATACATAGCTGTAAGTAGCTTCTAAAAACCAACATAACAGGGTAGCGCTCACTATCTTCGGTTTCAACGAGGATATCTCCGTTCTCAAGATCTGTATAACGAGGCTCTCGTCAGCAAACACACCTCGACAATGGATGAGAGTAAGAGAAAAGACCAAACACAAACCCTGCACTCCCCGGCTCCCCATTCCATGCTCGTCAATCCTCTTTTCATCCAACGTAATCGTCAACCGACCATCATGCAACGTCGCGGCCCTCTCTGTGGAATCCCACATCCTCTTCCTTGTAGAATCCTCCGCATCGTTCCATTTACACTTCCCACCCCAGACTTGGAACTGCGATGGCGGGGTGGTACCCAAGGGGAATTGCTGGCTGGTCCATCGACGTGCTTTGCCAGGAGTGTGATACGATAGAGGAGGTTTCTGGGATTTCGATTCCATCCCACCTCCACTCCGACCTCCATTTCCAGAGGTCGTCGGCCTACCCATCCCGTTTTTACCCTTGCCTGTCTCCAAATTGTCCTCGTTCTTAGCCTCGATCTCGTCTTCTTGTGCTTCCATTTTCGGAGGCTCAGGCGTATCATAGTTCACCCAGACACCCGTATCGCTCATCTGCAAACACGATACATCAATGAGTCGTCGGGGGTCCATGAACGAGGGTGCGAGGCGCATCACAATCAGCTCGACTGGTCTGGTAGTCGTCGTAGTGGGTCGTTTGAGGTACGGAGTGACGATATATATGCCTTGTTGCTGTCATAACGAACGTCGTCGCAAAAATCAGGTATGGGAAGAAACACGAGCAAATAAGGATACGCACAGTCACAACCCCAATCCTCCCGGCACTCCCCCCGCCCTGTGCCTCCCCGCACCCATAGCTCAAATACACACTCGGACACCTAACACTCCCTAACTGCACATCCACTCCGATGTTCCACAGATCCTCCTCTGCTTTGATCAATCTCTCGAAATGGGGTATGAAAAGGAGCCGAGAGGAAGAGAGAATCAAGGCGAGATGATTTTGACACGGTGATATATGCACAGCACCAAACTCATCATGCATCCTCCTCCGCCGTTTAATCATCATTCCTAGCCCATTCTGCTCCATCTCTCCCTCTTCCTCCTCCTGGTGGCTCCCGTCTCCGATCCTCACCTCCAACCGATGCTTCCCCCTATTCCTCTCGCGTATCCGATTCCACGCAGGACTATCCACCACATTCACGTTCACGCTTTCCTCGCTCTTCGTCGCCATTTCCTCATCCCATATCACTTCTTGTCGTACGATCTCCGAGCCCCAGTGCGGTCGGTAGGATTGAGGCCCCAGAGAGGCGCTCCAGCGGCTATATTGGATACTCTCGGCCGGAATGCGGAGGACGAGCTGCCCTGGGGTGAGGGAGGCGAAGTCTTCTGGTGTCCAGGAACCTTTGGCTTCGTGATTGTCGTCGTCGCTGAATGAGGTGGAGGAATTCGCACCGGTAGACATCCTCAAAGGCTGGTCGCCCTCAAAAGACTCTTTGCCCCTCGCAAACACCCTCAGATCCTCCTCTCCACAAAAGAAAATCCACCGCTCGCCCAACTCAACGTAATTGATGCTGCCCAGATGGGTAAAGGTGCTCGAGATTAGGGAAAGGGGATCGCCTTTGCTCTTATTGCCACTTATATTTGAGACGCCTAAAGCAGGTGCCGAGCTTGAGGTTGAGAACAGCGAGGTTCCGGTGCCCCGAGAAGAGCTGAACCAATTTCCGCTAAACGTCGAATTGGCATCCCACCACCCGGATTTGAAGGGTTGGAACGTGGGGAAGACCTCCCTCTTCCCTTTCCCCTTCCCTTTCCCCGACGATGATGAGCCCTCGAAAACACCCTCCTCTTCGTCGTCATCTTGGACAGAAGCAGCCATCACTGAAACATTCCCTGAAGAGGGTGGTAGACCAAACACGTTCGCGAGATATGGGGCCTCTGCGATACCTACAGTGATGAGTTTAGTGAGTGAGTGTTCTTATCGGGCCATTGAGAATGAAACGAACTCACTTTTCCCAGGTGCACTCCCTTCTCCTGCTTCTCCGCCTCCTCCGCCTCCGCCTCCTCCTTCTCTCACCAAAGGATTGGACCCGGAGTCCTTCCCATACCCTTTTGGAATGGTAATCTTCTGAATGTCTTCTATAACCTGGACCTCTTCGCCTGTTCTGACGTCCCATACGTATGCTCTGTACGAGGAGGCGGCGAGGAGGTATGGGTAGACAAATCTGTTTGTGTTTACGAATTCGAGGAGTTAGTTAGTAAGAAAGTATGCGAGGTTCGCATCGAGGAAACGAGAGTGATGAATCAAAGGGAGGGAAGGAACGAGGAATAAGGTGGAGACAAAAAGACGACGAACGCACCGATACACCCTCGTAATGTCGTTAATCACCTGGCTCACTACCGAATGTTGAACCTGTATCGACATCTGTATTTNGGGGAACTGGGATGACGAAGTGAGGTACGAAATGAGGCGACAGCCTATACGGGGCCGCCTTCCTCCCTGATTCTCCCCCACTTGCAGCTCCTTCCAGGTCCTTCTGACTATCCAAACTCGCTAAATTCGACGCTGAAATTTCTTCGCCTCGGCTTCTACTAATTCCACTCCTACTGCCACTCGCACCACTCTCATTCTCCCGCTGAGCCTTCCGAGCCCTCACCGGATCTTCATCCCACACACTCCCACCCACACTTCCCTCGCCTTCCCAACCAGATTCGAGCAACTTAAAATCTAAACCCGGAATCCCAGTACCAGGCGCAGCCGTCTCTACAGAAAGCTTTAAGGCGCATTTGACTATAGCTTCGATGGGTAATAAACTGGATTTCTTCTTCTGGTTGGTCGTACTAGTAGAGGAAGTGTTAGAGGTAGCCATATCTAAGAGTCGTTGTCGAGTGGGTAGGTCAGACGTAGCCATCGCTTCGGATCTGAGCTCTCTTCGTATCTGTGCGTCTGGATCGATATCTGAGTCCGCCATCGTAGCCGTGGAGAACGGAGCTGCGAGGGCCGAAGCGAGGTGCTGGAGGTCGTCCGGTCGAAGAACACGGGCACTATGATGTGGAGGGGGGATGGAGGCACTCCGCCATACTTCCTTCGACCCGTTTGGACGGTCGAAGACGATGTACCCGTTGTCGTATTCGAGGTGTGCATATAATATTCTCCAGAGCTACGTCCGCACCTAGTGAGTGTTAGCCGAAGGTCAGTTAGCGACATAAGCCAGGCCGCGAAGTAGAGGATGGAGAGAACTGAGATAACAGACCTTGGGCAACTCCCATAATACCTTCCTAGTCTCTATATCCCTCACGACCAACCCACCACCCCGACTCGTCGTCAAAAAGAACCCGTTTCTCTCATCCGCCTTCACCCTGTGTACTTTGTCGTTTGTCGTGACGACCCTGCCTAGGGTGCGAAGGTACCGGGAGAGGAGAGCATCGGTAAGAGCTGATTCGGTAGAAGCAGTAGTATCGTCTGAGTCGTCTACCGTATGCTGTCGTTTCTTCCTCTCGCTTTGGATCCTTATGAGCGCTTCGTAGACCCTCCGGATCCTCGCGAGGTACGAATCATCGTCGTTGGGATCTGGACTGATGGTGGAGGACTCTGAGTCTCTGTAGCAGGTAATGTCGGATGGGAGTTGGCCAACGAATGAGCGGTGGATTTCGAGCCGGTGTTTGACTGTTGTTGGGTAAAGCAGTCAGTCGATCGTTCATTATTTGATTAGAGAAAAGTAAGGGCGAGAGGAGTAACGAGGAAGAAGTGATGCTCACAGAAAGCTTTCCAATTCACGTCCGTGCTCAGCGCGATAAAGCTCTGCGAACTGTATAGGTCCAACACGTCTGACCAAACTGCATCCGTCGTTTCGCCCTTCGATCCTCTCAACCTGCTCTGCTTCTCCATCCACTCTCGCCAACGGCCCCATTCCCTACGCGGCGGTTCAGGGCCTCCACTCCCTCGATTGTCTCCCCGTGTCTGGGTTGCGCTCACATCCAACGATGAGGGTGATTCTGACGTTTCGTTCGGTTGAGTCAATCCGATCAGTCCGTGGATAACGCAGGCGTTCCGCCAGATCACGCTCTCGTTCAGGGGATCCTTGAATAGAGCATCAAACGCCTTTGAGGCAAGTTGCAGAAAGACGAGGGATTGGACGTCGAGATACGAGAGGATGTGAATCAACAGCTCGGGTGGAAGAGCAGTCAGGGATGATGTGGTGTGCGTCGTTTGGGGGACCATGGTGAGTACGAGGATTCGGATAAATCGTAGTTTAAACAGTTGTTTACACAAGTTCAATGAAGAACGGGCGATTGAGGAGCAATGGAGGCGCGACCCTTCTGCCCCCGCGGCGAACGCATGGGTCGCACGTGCACGCATGCACGGCTACGGTCTCACTCTCTGGCCCAGGGTTTCACTCTTTCTCTCTTCCTCTCTGTTGCGACGAGTCTCGTGTATCGAAGCCAAGGTTTGGTAGAAATTCAAGAAGTTGTACGCATGTATAGCAGAGGTGGTGCTAGTACGAACGATTACCTATCTAGGCGCCTTTGCTTTATGACCCTAACCTTACTATGCCTCGGATGACATCAGTCTAAGTATACACGGTTCCTCTATCCGGCGCTTAGCCAACTGTATCTGGTCTCTGCTACCAAGGCAGCATGCATCACACAAAGCTTATTTCTACGTCTTTCATAGGAGATGGCATGCATTGTGCTAAGGTCCATACCATCCTCGAAGGGATTCAACGTCTTCTTGGATGTACGGTCTCCATCGTCAATCATGGTAAATATGAGATCTACCGAGTCCTCGGCTGGTTTTCAGCCTTCGAACATCCATTTGAATCAATGGACTCCCCTATTATCTTTCAGTATATATGAGGCGTAAAGTTGAAGACCGTGAAAGAGTTATGATGATGGCACATCCGTCAATTCTCTTTCGTGGCTCACTTGTGCTGTTTTCTCCTGCAAGGCCTTTGGACCGAGGAACGGCAAGATAGGATGTGTGAAGAGGTTGATTTAGCTGAAATTTTAAGGCAGAAGGCGTGGATGTCGAGGGACTCGAAGCAAAGGGACCAGGGTATGTTCTGTCGGGTGGCACCCCAGAGCTCAAGGGGAACCGCTGTAGAATATGAGTGGATATTTTCTAGGTCATGAAAACGATGAAAATTCATATGCAGATGAAGCAGAAGAGCAAGACGAGTCTGGAGCACTGTTTGGTGGAAATGAGGATAAGGACGAGGGTGATCGGGAATTCTACTATAATATATGCCGTCATACGAACACCGTTTCTCGCCCTACCGTATGTATGCTCTTTGTACAGATATCATTCAATGTATTCTGAGGTCGGGTCTCATCTTCCGGGAGTTATAGCACCCCATATTGAAATGATCGGCTTCGTAAGAAATCAAAGTTGACCTCCAAAAGTTCAATACATATGATACACAGGAAAAAATACATCGAGTAAGAGTAAGACAGGTATTGGGATTGGGACTACGCAAATTGCAAGTGGGTAGGTGCATTTTAGTGCCTTCACCGTGGCCCAGGTGCGTTGGACTCGGAAGTCTCGCGGACGACCTTATATCCTGGGGGAAGCACCCGCTGCGCTAGTGCGACGAGTAATTCCTCCTGCCGAAGGAACTCAGCCTCTGAAATTGGTTGTGCACTGGTGTCATCTAGCCATTGAAGACATTCATCCACTCCCTTCCCTAATCCTTCAATGGAATCTCTAAATGAGTAGCAGTACTCCTCCAGATTGTTCCTTCTTCGCGTCCGTTCTTCATATGCACGATCCCACTCTACCAGTCCCAAAAAGTGGATGTCAGCTTCGTCTCAATCGGTAGACGCGGGAACACTCACCGTCCAGCATCTTGGCTCTTTCTATCATCGCGCGTTTGGCGTGCTGGGACATCGTTCCAACCCGGATGGCCAGACTTCGAGTTGCATATCCATACTCTTTATGTGCTGCATGCACAACACAGGACCCATCGCAGCTCAGATCGAATGTGACTTCCACTTTCGCCAGCTGATCTTCAAATGGTGGTTTTGGTATTCCATGGAGCTCGAAGCTCCCAAGAAAAGTATTTCTGCTGGGATCATCGTGGTCCCCCTCGTACACCTGGATATGGGCGGTAGTCTGATCGTAGGTCGCCGTCGAGAGAGTTTCCTGTCGCTTGGCGGGGATTGTCGTATTTCGTTTTATGACCGTCTTCAAAACGCTCTCGTGAGGTGATCCACCATCGGCAGGTAGATAGTCGGTGTCTTCAGAGAGGGGGTCGTATTTAGGAATGACTGCGACGCCGAGAGAATGATGGAGAACGTCGAGGAGAATCATGTTATCGAGTGGCTCCTCCGAGCAGCCGGATTGAACGGCAGACTGAATGGCGCATCCATATGCCACGGCTTCGTCAAGGTTTCGAATGGTGACGAATGACGGACCATGGGGTAGAAAGCAGCTCTGGATCGACGCGATAATGCAGGGCATTCGGGTTGCTCCACCAACCAATAGGACTTCATGGATATCGGCTTTATTGAGCTCAGACTGCGAAATGACGGCTGTCACTAGCTCTGCCATGGCTCTACACAAGCCGGAACAAATGCTTTCGAATGTATCGCGTGTGATGACCATGCTGGCGATATTGATATTTTCAGAGACCCCTTCAAGGTCGATCTGAGCTTTTTGAGCCGAAGACAAGGCGCGTTTAGCCTTTTCACAAACCATCGCTAAACGCGCCATAGTACGAGCGCGCCTGCCAAGGTCGACTTTGTGTGTCGTTTGCAACTCTTTCGCAACATAGTTGACGAAGAGTTGATCGAAGGCATCTCCCCCAAGACGATGGTCACTTGCAACAGCTTTAACCTCGATGACACCCGCTTCGATGTTGGTAACAGCTACACTCGTGGTACTTGCCCCAACATCGACCAGCAATACCGTCTTTAGGTCAGAGTCTCCCAGCTTTTCGTGTGCATGGGAGTAGAATGTGTAGTAGACAGCTGCGGCGGAGGTTTCACTGAGGAGTAAAGGATCTCGTACTCCTGCGATCTCACAGGCATCTTTGATTGCTTGTCGCTGGATCGCGGAGGATCCGGGCGGTATTGAAACGACGGCCTTTCCAACTTTGCCTTGAATGAAGTCTTCAGCCATTGACTTCAGCTTGGATAGCTGCATAGCAAGAATCTCTTCGGGCGCCTGCCATGGTATCTTATCAGCACGACCCACAGATCCACAATTGGATTCGACATACGAAAGTTTCCTGCTTTCCCAATCGTTCGACCTGGATATGGAGTGTTCCTGCTCTGCTCATGCACGAGAAATGTGCCTTTTTGACAGCCTCCTGAACAAGCGGGTCTGCGAATGTTCGCCCCAAAAATCGCTTGACACCATGCACCCTGGCGTTCAAAGTTGCGTCAGTCAGTACTCAAACGATTTGACAGAGGCAAAATATCAGCTACATACGTATTGGTCACATTCGCGGTCTGTCGAGACTTCGCTACACCCCCAACTAATCGCCCATCCGTTCCAAACGACACATAGCTCGGAATATTCCGATTTCCTTCTTGGTCCGGGATAATCACTGGATGCGAATTTTGCCAAACAGCGACTCTACTTGAGTTGTGCGTCAATATAAATGCTAAAGTCAATGAACAGCGCTCAGTTTACCAGTACTGTGTACCGATATCGATCCCAATCGCTGCCATGACCCCTAGGCGCCCGAGAGATCGTGGTGGTGAACGGAGAACAGCAAATTGAGCAAATGCGGCTACTTGGTCAACTTGCGGCACAAGCTCAGCCGTTTCTCACGGTATTGGTACATCCCCAGCCGCCGGGCCAGCACTTCTTATTTCGGGGCGAAGCGAAGTACCGCAGGTAATTTGGCGAAGACGCGAGTGACAGCTATGATGCCATAATCAGGATACAGTCTCGAGGAAGAGACAAGGGAGCTGTCGTTCAGAACCATCGATCGGTCCGGACTGTTGTTTGTCCGAGTTTGGGGCCGGGGTCTACAGCCAATATCGTCCTCCACCGTCATCCAGCTGATCGTGCTAATCTATTCAACCTCCTCCACCTTTCCTCGATTCTGAGCTGAAGCGTTCGCGTCGCTCCCGGACGCTGTTACTTTGCGAAGACTGAACCAGCGAATCGAATGCCCCGGATTGTAAGGGTGATATGAATGCCCGGCTGGCCCCAACTGGATGAAGGTCGGTTCCTTCGCAACCGAATTTGTCGTTTCTTTTCCAGCTCCCGGCCTTATTCTGATTGGACCAGGTTCTTGCGAAGTTTTGTTGCCAAGTTCGTCGATGTAGGGCTTTGGGCGAAACCAGCTTAGACACCATTTATGCGACTCCTTGTGACCCAAGCACACTACGGTGCTCATTCGATTAACTGCTCCGTCATTTCTCGCCCTTTGGAAGCCGTATGAGCCATCGCGAAGTTATCCCAGGAGCAATTTGCCCCACGCCTCATGTCTCCCAATCGAAGNCCCCCCTCTCCAGCATCGATTACTTCTTCTCTCTTGGCCAAGCACACAGAGACGCAAGAAGCAGAGTAGAATTCTTCCTTTCGGATTAATCATTTGTACTTATTAGATCCCAGCCCATTACCATGGAAGTCTCGGTGTCGTCCCTCCCTTTGGTTGTCAACCGTACACTTGCCACGAGAATGGCCCCTTTTCACTCTCTGTTATGGCTCACAGCTATCTACCTGCTCTCAGCAGTTTCTGCCATTCCAGTTTCTGAGCCTGGCGTCTCCCCTTCTGCGACGAAAGTGTCTGGAACTCCATGCACAACTTTTGATCATCGAAAGGAATGGTAAGTTTCCGGTCCGACACATTTTGATGTCATCTTGCAAACGTCATCTCTGCACTAGGCGAGATTTGACTGTCGAGCAACGCTTGGGCTATATCAATGCAGTCTTGTGTCTTCACAAGCTTCCTCCCCGGGACAAGACGCGCGCTGCGACATCGCGATACGAAGAGTTTCAAGCCACACATATTCTTCTAACAGATCGCGTTCACTCTGTGGTGCGTGTTTGCTTTATCTTACGATCATCTGTCGATCACTGAGGTGGATGACCTGATCAGGGTCATTTCTTACCCTGGCACAGGCACCTTGGAACCTTGTACGGTAACGCACTTCGCGAGGAGTGTGGATACAATGGACCGACAGCGTGAGTAATGATCCGATCCTCGTGTTGGGGTTCATTCTGAGGGATTGATCCACGTTACAGTTACTGGGATTGGTCCAGGGACGCGGATGTTAGCACACCGTAGGTTCTTTGATTATAATTGTTCTTCTCATGAGGGTCACCGTGCATTCAGAATTCTTCAATCGCCCATCTTTCACCCAATCACTGGGTTCGGTGGAGACGGCGTTCCAGGAACGTACACGCTTCCTCCCGATCCCAAGAACGAAAGTGCCATCGGACCTTTCCCTGGCGGCGCTTTTGGCAATCGCATCTGGAAAGGATGCGTCAAGGACGGTCCTTTCAAAGATAGCGTCTTCCATCTCGGTCCAGGAAGGATGGTGACTGACCACTGCCTCGTGCGCGGTATCGATGATCAGTGGAAGCGTATGTTGACGTCCGACAATGTGAAGAACATGCTGAAGGCCAAGAGCTACGAAGAGTTCAGACTCGTTATCGACGCCTTCAATGGTATTCACGGTGGCGGGCATATCTTGGTTGGCGGCGAGATGACGAACACGTACTCTGCTGGCGCCGGTAGGTCAAGTTCCTTCTACTTCACTAGTAACTGTGCTCACATCCGCGCCGTAGATCCGTTGTTCTACCTTCACCACGCGAACTTGGACAGGGTGTGGTGGCACTGGCAACAGGCGGATCCAGCGAATCGACTATACGACGTCTCGGGACCCACGACAAAGGGCGGCAAAATCCCTGTCACGCTCGACTTTGAAATCGACTTCCCAGCTTTGGGTCCCAATATCACCGTTCGCGATACGATGGATTCATCGTTGGAACCTAATTGCTTCACATACGAGTGACGTAACCATTTCGTGTCACGCTAGTCCTGTCTCCCCGTTTCCTTTTGTATCGGATTATCATGATGTCCTCTTCAATCTATCGTTCTTGTTTGTCGACACTGTGCTTGAGCAGCTCTACGATCGAAGCCGTCTATAACATATCTGTCTATGCCATCTTGGCGTAGGTGCCATACTAGATAAGGGTACACATGAACAATGTACGATTAATGGGCGCCGAAAGGAATGCTCGCGAAGGCCTCTCTCACTTCTAACACGGTTGTCACTCGTGACTTTCGGAAAGTGTATCTGCTTTAGATGTTGGTTGGATCAGGAGTAGAGAGAGGAAAGAAATTGGAACGATTTCTCATGATGCTGAGTGATTTCTGTAGAGGGAAAAAGGGAGATGGGCTGAGAGTATGGGTGGTAACTTAAAGTCGTCAGCTGGTAGCAAGAAACTAGACCAGGTGAGTTATTGAGGGAATGTAGAGTGAGTAATGCATGCATCATTCGTTGAAACCATCGGAATTTAATCACGGGCTGTTCTCTGAATCGCACTCCCCTGCTTATCGAGAGTCGCAATAGAACGAAATTATGCTCGTGTCCACCGTGGACATGATATCCATATATTGTTTGATGAACTTTGGTGTAAGTGCCATACTAGACAGTGATACACTTGAACGGTATAATAGTATTAGGAGCCGAAGGGAATGCTCGCAATGACCCCTCTCACTTCTAACACGGCTGTTATTTGGGCTGTTACTTGTGACTTTCGTCCAGGAATTGTAGCTGCTTAAATCTTGATTAGCTCGGGAATATGGCTAAGGAAGAATATGGAACGATTGTCCTCCCATCGTTCGAAAAATCCATCATACGGATGCGATGTGCCTCGCAAACAGTGACGTAGTGAACCGGCAAAGGCTCAAATTGACACGGGTGCGATACAATCGATAGAACAAGTGCCGAAACCTCGCCGTTCAGCAGAGTAAGAAGGTTCTAGCCAAACTTGTGGAGACCTGGAGTGCCTGCCGCCCTTTCCTGGCCATGTCACGCAATCCCTCCATCTGTCAATCTACTGTTTAATTGCCTTGCTCACCGTTCTCAGCTCTCTTAGCTACTAAAGTGATATTTTGTGGGTCCCTGGTCGAGAAGACGTTTCCAGCAGTACGCCAGAGCGGGGGCTCACGAGGCTTCTGTATTGAAGTGATTGAATGTATCTTGTTGCCCGAACTCATGTATCTCAAGGGTACTGCTCACAAGCTTCCTTGATCTCCTCATTACCTTAATCGCAGCTAGGAGGAGAGCGTAAGAGAGTAAGAAAAGCTATGTCATAGACTAGATTTTACAGGCCATAGAAAACAATCCTTTATATGATGAGGGGATATCTGGAATAGCAGATAGAATCGGGTGGAACAGGGACACTGGAATAAGCGGAAGTGCAAAGATCGACCTTGAATTGAAAAATTCGATCGATTGAGGATGAACGGAGACAAGTGAAAAGGTCGAGAGTCAAGATTAACGACGAAACACAGGAGAGAAACTGTGGGACAGCCAGACGTTTCAGACCGTTTCAAAATGAGCATCATGGAGGGATGATATCAAGGAATAGGAGAAGTCAAAAAAAAAGTTGGAAGACCGAAAGAGAATAGATGATAAAAGAGCGATNAAAAAAAGACGTAAACAGATGTTCGACATATGCTTGAAGATAAGTGATGAGACCCAGTTGGCCGTAATTATGTCTTTTGACCTTTGATCATTTTCTGAACTTATAAGACAGAAACGGAGCTCATTTTGGTATGAGTTGTGAGTTCAGACTATTGAGTATCGAGGGTGTTGGGAAGCGTCAGCAAGATTCGGCTAGCTGAAAGTATACTGGTGTTGTCTCTAGTCGATGTTTGGTATCACTTCGGACCCAAACAAAGCACAAATAAAGCACAAGGCAAGCTTGGTACGAACTTGAGATGAGGGGTATTTTGTATAAGGGAAAGAATCGCTCAAATTTGGGTTCTCGCCACTCACGGTTCGTATTTTGGATTTAGACTTTTAAACACCCACGCAGGCTGTAAGGATAGTTAACAGTTTGCGCCAGATCGTGGTGGACATAAAAGTTCCTTTTTCAAGGTCAGCCAATGGCCCGTTTCGGCACTAATGGAAAGCGTGGGTTTGGTCATTTAACCGACGCTAACACAGGCTGTGAAGATTATATAGATAACAATTTGGTCAGATCGCGATGGACATAAAGGTCTCTCTTGCGAGGTTCCATTTCAGCGCCAATTGAAATCATGACCTCATGTATATCGTCTCTAAGCTTGCCCGATTCAACGGACCAAAAGATAGAGATCAGTGGTCCCCTGGTACGGCCCCCGCTGCAGGCTATGAATAGCCAGATATAAGGCTGGTGGATTTCTGAGGGGGCTACTTACCACAGCCAGAGTTCCAACCCTAGCCTCTTCCATAGCATTCCCGCTCCACGCTTCCCTTCCCTTCTGTCGCCCTCTTCACAGCAAGTGATACTCTACACTTTAATACTGGTTTCCACTTTGCTCTCCTTCGCAAAATATCATGCCATCTGATGGTACGTCGTCAATTCATCAAGCCCTTGACTCTGCGCGCTGACTCTTCCTCGTGATAGGGCCCTGTATGAGATACAACAATGCTGTACAGCGAGTCTTTTGTGGACACCTACAGCCGGTCATCTTCACTTGGCGGACGAACGACAGGGAAGCGCCTTGGTTTGCTGAGGCCAGACGTGAGGAAAACGCAGCCACTTGGATGAAATGGACGCCTGCTAACGAATTATCTCCCTCACTAGTGATTGGCCACGACGAGGAGAACAACATCATCGTATTCAGATTGGGCCAAGCATCGGGATTGAAGAAGAGGGACGCGAAAAAGTTGGCAGCCACCTCTGGATACCAATGGCTTGTTACTCAGTATCCAACTATCGATCTCAGTGACGTGTGAAGAGAAAATGAGGTTCTCTTTGTACTGTATAGTACGTAGGTCCCCACGTAGGACCTAGCGTATGCAGAAGACACACCCATCACAATCCGCGTGGTTAGTAGATGGGGGCTTATAGATGACAAACAGTTGGTTGGGGTCCGTACTATCAAACTCAAAAAGCCGGAAAGTGATTCAGTGAAGTAAGGCGAAGCTCGTCTTCCAAGTCCGAATATTTGCCTTATTTTGCCTTAAATACGATAATAATAAATAATTTCCTCATTTGTTTGGCATAGCATATCTTCGATTCAAACACGATGCGTTACGATCCTGTGCACTCAGCGCTGGATTCACACGCTTGGTTCGTAAACAAGGTAATACGGCCGGCCATTTGCGATGAAATCTGGTCCGTGAATACATATTCAGTCCCTAGATTGTCTTGAATAAGCATGTGTGCCGTTGACAGACACCTGTTTCGTTGGACCGAAAATTCGGGATTGAGGAGACTCCTGAATCTCGATCGAAAACCACCAGAGGCAGGGCGGAACTTGGAACCCTCCTTTTCAATTCGTTGGCTCCTTGTGACTCCCCGTGCCACAACATCCGTCATTGCTCAACTTAAACGCTTTCGGTGCACTCTACTTCGCATTCAAGTTGATTGGGGCATTTATTCTCTTTTCCTTCTTCGAACCTCATGAAGACGATAGGACTTTGAGGTCTACCACAAGACTGCCAAGTTTGAGAACGCACTGGCTGAAGGGGAGAGAAGCAGATTCATTCTGTTAGCTCTCGGCACGCTCTCGCCTTCAAGGTCGTCGAAGATTGCGGTAGTATTGGCTGGGTCCGGATGAGGACGTCCTTGCAACTAGTTGTGTGCTCTTAAAAACTCCACACACCCTTCTCCCGTGACTGAGATAAGGGGCACTTAATGGAGAACAAGACGGGTTCGAAGGATATATTACTCATTAAGCGCCTGAGATGAGCGGAAGTAGTGCGGCGATATGCACCCACCGAGGTTAGACTGCCGGCAGGGCAGCGAGGCCGTCATGTCGTCTTTTCAATTGTCGTCAACGTCGTATAAGGTTGACGGGAAAGCGATAACTAACTCAAGGTTGCTATTAAGAAGCATAACTGAGTCTGAACCTTATTGCACGCGTTGATGCCAGAATTCCGACCGAAGTCTCATGACCGAATTTTGTCGTTCAGCTAGCTTCTCGACTCCACTCTGAAGACCACCGCACCTGAAAATCGGGCCCCAAGACCAGCAAAGTCGAAGCAAAGTATTTGCCCAACCAAACAGTAGGCGTGCAAGAGCCGAGACGTAACCGCAACCCATCAATCATGATCATCGCCCAGGCACTGCTCATTCAGCCAGCATGATGTGTCGCGAGTGCCCCTTGGGCTCTCCTGCTCTCCCGGAGCCACCATCGTCCAAGGATCGCCTTGTGTTCGCCGTACAGT
This sequence comes from Candolleomyces eurysporus, assembly GCA_027579435.1. Lineage (NCBI taxonomy): Eukaryota > Fungi > Basidiomycota > Agaricomycetes > Agaricales > Psathyrellaceae > Candolleomyces > Candolleomyces eurysporus. The sequence goes on from JANBPK010000928.1 coordinate 75,309, forward strand.
ACAACTGGCCTACTGCAACGACGGCTGGCCCATCTGCTACACAAACAAAGCCAAGGGACTGCAGAGCCTTTATTTCAAGGGCTTTCTGGTGCGTATGCCGGTCTGTTCGGGCGCATCGTTTCTCACCCTCGTCTACCCGCTCGTCTGTCCACCGTTCGATCGCACGAAGCACCACCCGCAGGGCGAAGATCCCCTTTCCATTCCTCCTCACCCCAACCTTCGTCTCCCTCCCCGTACCTGCACAATCCTTCTAGCTCATGATTCTAGCCACAACCACCGTCAATTCTCGAACACCCTTCTCCTGAGCTCCCGAACCCTTTGACGGGCTAGGCCAAGAGAACAGCCTCCTATCATTGTCGCACGAAACCAGTTTGCTCGATCTGCGGTTCGTCACCGCGGATACCCACGTGGACGAAGGCTAGGCCCAAGCGAATTGTTTTTCGGGTCGCTCTTATCAGAGAAGGTGGGCTTGGGAGGAATCAAGTTGTCTTCAGCAAAACTGGGTGCGTGCTTCGTATTTTCTGTCGATCGAGATGTATGAGAACGAGGCTGATGGTGCGTATTCAGGAGGTTCTTTTAGGGAAAAGGGCTGAGAGAGCCAATGACGAGAACGAGAGGAGCTGTGAGGAAGGCAGACTTTTCAGACTTGGAAAGTGGGAAAATTGAGGGAGAACTTAAGCAATAGGAAAAGTCAAGAGAGATAGGCAGAACCGAAGTGCATGATAGAAGAGCGATAAGAGCAGACGTAAACAAATGTTCGACATACAATCGAAGATAAGGCTACAGTTAGATCCAGTTGGCCGCAAATGACGCCTTTTGATTTTTTGTCTGGAGCTTGACAAGGAGTAACTGAGGTCATTTAGTCAAGATTTTGGTAAGATTTACAACTTCACTATCGAAAGCGGCAGCGAGATTCTGCTAGCTGAATATGTACCCATGTTTAGAGTATAGGAACTGATGAAGGCTGTGAAGCTAACAATAGGGCCAGACCGAGATGGACGGAGAGGTCTCTCTTGCGACTGAAAGCATGTCAAAACTAATGGCCCCTTCATTGGACATCACTATTCAGCTGATCTAACAACTGAGAGATAGAGATCTATTTCCCTGCATAAGGCTGGTGCATTTTAGAGAGGGTTATATCAATCCCAGTCTCTTTCGTACGTCCCCACTCATCTTCGCTTTGGTTTCCTGCGCGAAATATCATGCCATCTGATGGTACATGTTCATTTTGAGAAGACTTCCCCTCTCCATGGTGACTCTTCCTTGTGATAGGTCCCTGCTTGAGATACGACAATGCCGGACAGCGAGTCTTTTGTGGACGTCTACCGCCTGTCATCTTCACTTGGCGGACAAACGACCGAAAAGCGCCCTGGTTTGCTAAAGCTAGACGTGAGAACCACGCGCCCATCAAGATGAACCGCACGCCTTCTAAAAGATTCTCTCCTTCCCTAGTTATTGACCACGACGAAGACAACAACAAAATCATTTTTAGATTAGGCCGAGCATCGGCATTGAGGAAGAGGAACGCAAAAAACTTGGCGACCACTTCTAGATACCAATAGCTTGTTCCTCAGTGTCCAACTATCGATCTCAGTGACGTGTTAAGAGCGAGTGAGGTTCCCTTTGTACTGTGTACGATCTAGTTCGCCATTGAGCGTCAACATATCACCTAAACATCTCCCTATCCAAGTCGACGTATGTATGAGACTTGTTGAATGTAAGGTCAAAATACATACTACGTGGGTCGCCACTCGGCGTCAGCATATCTCCTGAACATATATCCCTATGGACGCACGAGACGTGTCAAATGTAACGTCATGATACGCAGCTCGAGGCCATGCCAATTCAATTGTTAACTAGCCTGTACGGGTTACATACCTATCGCAGTCGGCTTGGCAGGTCAAAGAGAACTTTCTGAATAGTAGAATTTCCTTCGAACGAGTCAAATGTAACGTCGGATACGCGGCGTGGGACGAGAGGTCGAGGTCGAGGCCATGCCAATTCAATCCGATCTTGCGACTAAAAAGCACATACATATCACAATGGGCGTGATTGGTAGAAGAGATCTTTTTAAGTTCTTTCATGATGAAAGGGTCCGCGTGGTTCGTATTAACCTCAAAAAAGCTGGTGAAAGTGATCCAGTGAAGTGGCGAGCAGTGTACCTTTTAAGTCGACAAAATCTGGTCTGAATATTTAAAATATTGAATTTTAGAATTTCTTTAGAAGGCATGTCTTTGAATCAAAATTCTGAATAGAAAATGGGGACCCAAATTCCGTCACGCGGCCCGTCGAATACTAACTCGGCGCTCGATCCACAGTACAATGGGGACCACAGTTCAGTCATTCGCGATGACACCTAGTTCACAGATACCGTTTCGGTCTTTAGATTGTCTAGAATATGTAAACTTCGTTGACAGGCGTCATGACACCTGCCCCCTTGCATCGGAAATGGGGTACACTGGTCACAGCGCAAGGCCCCGTTCCGTAACTGCCGGGGACCACACCGAATTCNGGATGGAGGAGACTTCTTAACCTCGATCGAGGACCAGAGCCCTGTCTCTATTCATTGGCTCCGTAGTAGCTCAATCGTCACAACAAACTTCAATGCTCGACTGTAGAGCTCTCGATGGACTCCACTTTGCATTCAAGTTGTTTGAGGCGTTGATTCTCTTTCCCTTCCTTGACCCCACGGAGAACGAGGAGAATCACAGGTCCGAGGAGCGTGCGTCAACTCCGAGGTACACCACAAATCTGCTAAACGAGGCCAATCAACTCTATTTCAATGTAGTCGAACTAGCCGATGATTGCAGCATTGAACGGGTCCTCATGAGGACTTCCTTGCCAATGCTCTAGTATTTGAAGAATCTCTGCACCCCGGAAGCCTCACAGCTCTCTCCTGTGACTGAGATAAGGAGTCCTCGATGGAGAACAAGGCGGGTGCCGTGAATTGAATGTGTTCATCATGAAGCGCCTACCTCAGATGGGTGGGGTTTACACGCACTGATCGGCACCCAAGTTGAACACTGCCGACAGGCGGCGTATTATCCTTTCAATTGGCGTAAACGTCATGGGAAAAACATGGCTATCTCGAGGTTTCGAAACCTGAACCCTATTTCACACGTGGATGTCATGATCCGGATCGAGCCCTTGATTGCATTCATCGCTGGGACAAAATGGCTTCTCTGTCCCCTTCAACCAGAGGGCGAGGGGTCCAATCAGGCCTCTGAGAGAACACCCGTCCGGAGTGACACCAGGTGAGTTGGGGGGACAAATCGGAGAAAACGCTGAGCAGCTGAGTGTAGTGGATGCGCAACTTCCGCTGGGCTCAGATTTCTCCGACTAATCTAGAATGAAGTCCCTATTTCGAAGCCATCGATCTCTGCAGGGACCATAGGAATCGATGGAATCGCCGCGAGCTTGAGCGACGTTACCTCCCTTTCACCCACCTGCCATCAGCACTTCTCGTTTGGGCTTGCATTCAATCCGACTGATCAGGAAAACGCCCATTATCTGCTGTTCGAGGCTAATAGCATGCGGTGCGTCTCTTGAGGCATATTTTATCTCTTTTCTCAAGCATATAGTCGTATTAATGAGCAGCTGGAGGTAAAGATAGCCTCGCTCGAGAAGGACACCTCCAGCAACTGGCAACATTGGCAGTACCACCAACTACCTCCGAGGTTCCCACCGACAGCGTCATCAACCCTGCAACTGCAAACTCTGCTAATCTCCTACTCCTGCCCCTGCTCCTGCTCCCCTGAGACCCAAAAAGCCCAATCCATTGAAGGGGAGGCGTTCCAGGAAGCTATTTGACGCCGAGGCGCAACTAAAGAAACTGAAAGCAGGGAGGGGAGTGGTGGGCGCTACTTGGAAGGCAGTCCATGAAGACTTTAAAAAAGTCCGTTTTAGCCCGTATGGGCCTAGATGATGGGTACTTTTATTCCCGTCGTTCTCCTGATACCCTTGTGACTCTATCTTTCAGCTCACATTGCCATCCCCTCAGATTCCTGGCCATCCAGCCTCACAAACTTTTTCCGTTCCGCCATTCTCGCCTCCTTTCCACCCCGTCCGCTTTCCGCTGACGCGGGACAAGCTCTGAGTATTTCAGATTGCTTTTTTGTTAGTTTACCTCTGTTCAGACTGTGTTGACCCTCGCAGAAATGTAGATCCTGATAATGAATCTTTTTAATACTCTACTCCGTTGGCGACAGCTGACCTCCGCCAGAAAACTTTCAGATGTACAACTGGCCTGCTACAGCGACGGCTGGCCCCTCTACTACCTNAAAAAAAACCAAAGAACTACAGAGTCTTTGCCTGGTTCAGACTCGAAACGGTTTGAATTATTTCAATGGCGTTCTGGTGCGCATTCCGGTCTGCTCGGGCGGTTCGTTCACAACTCACTCATCCTCGTTTTCTCGCTCACTCGTCTACTCGTTCAATCGCACAACGTATCACCCACGGGGCGAAGATACCCTTTTCATTGTTTCTCCTCCTACTCACCTCAATCTTCCTATCCCTCCCCGTACCTGGCGATCAATGACGTAGGAAATAGCGGGTAGAGGTTTGAAAGGGGAACAAGGAAATACGAGGTCACGCAGGGACGGGGTAACAAAAAAAATAACGCCACAACCGGAAAACGACGGTGGCAAGCGAGGAAAGAAACGCAAAAAGGCGCCGGGATGGGAACTCCAGCAATCTAATCTATAGTAGCGTGTATTAATATCATAGAAAGAGCAGAGCAGAACGACACCGTCGCCGAGTGCACAAGCGACTCCGTCCACCTCTCTCTCCCCGCTCTAACCTTCTCGCCTCGTGGTCAATCTCTTCACCCTCTCCAACTCGTCCACCTCGCGTAAATCAAACAGTTCAGGTAGGGCCTCCCGCATCTCCTCAGCATTCTCTTTATATACCACTCGAATCTCATCGAACACGCCTCACAGAACCCAGGTTCGAACGCCGAGTACTGTTCGTCATAGAAATCAAGGAATCCGGCCGTGCCCCACTGTGTAAGGATTTTAGAGTGCCTAAAACGGGTGTAAGTGGACTGGCTCTCGGAGGGCAGGGTAATTTGATTGAGTCTATTTTTGAGAAGATGAAGAGGACGCGGAGGCGAGGGCGGTCGTGGATGTGGAGGGTGTGAAAACTGGAGGTGTAGGCGCAGCAGGGGCCTGTGGGCATTGGGATTTGCATTGCCACACCCACCCACCGCAAGGGCGCCACCTGCATTTGGTGTCCCCGGTGTCATCGTTGTCGGCTGCACAGACTCTCGAATGCCTTTGGCGATCTTCAACGCCTTCCCGTTCTGCCTCGATAGAATGTGATTACGGCCCTTGATACACATCTTTTGGTCCTCTCACCGAGCTTGACGGTCTTTANCCCCCCTCCCTCTCTTTAAGCATACACTTGCCACCGAGAGTGGCTTGAGTGTCGTCGGATAACGGCCAATCGGCGCCCTCGAGCGTTTTAGTGATGTCGCGGGAGCTGATTATGCAGTATGCGACNGGGGGGAATCAGCCACGGCATGTCAAATTCGCGTGATCGAGAAGGAGGAACGGAGTATTCTCGACGAACGGGATGGTGCGTGTCGTATCACGGTTTTTCCAGGTGGTGAGAGCTGTAGGTATGTACAAACGAGGTGGTCCATTGCGCGGCGACGCAGACGGGAGACGTCGTATTTTGTGGAGAGGCGTAGAACGCCTTGGACGGTTGGGATCATGGTGGGTTTTGGTGGGGGTTCGAGGAATCTGCCAGGGCGTCAGTTCAACAGATATAAATGAACGAACAAGGGACAGGACTCACGCTGAATTCAAAAAAGCCTTCAAGAAATATTTCATGTCTTGCGTTCAAATCGTACGTCTGCACTGAAGGACAGACCTCCAAAGCAGGGTTTCTTCCGAGGAGAACTGGGAGGGCGACCATGTTGTTGAACACTGAGCTCTGATTGCGCAAGATACCCCGTTAAAGCTTAAAGAGCGCGTTTCCTGCCTGGAGGATGAGTTTGCCGTCCTCAAAGGGGAAACGAAAATTAGAAAATCACGCTACGATACTCACCCGCTCCCAGCTCTTAGAAAGAACCTCCCGAATACGCACACGGATAACTATTAGCCTCTCTGTTGGTAGACAGAAAATACGAAGCACGCACCCAATTTTTCTGAAAAGAACTTCATTCCTCCCAAGTCCACCCTCTCTAGCAAGAGCGACATTAAAATCAACGTTTGCCTAGGCCAATCCTTCGTCGACCTAGGTTGACGAATCGCAGATCGAACAAACTGAACTTGTCCGACGATCATCGCTTCAAGATAGACGAAGTCTAGTGGATTGGGATATGGTAGTGATGCTGGCGTAGCGCAGCTACAGAGAGTCTACTCGACGAGAAAGTTAGAGTTGACCGCCCTATAGATCAGGTTTATCTTGGACAGGAGAAGATTCTCTCGCGACTCCGTGAGAATAGTGACTCTGATTTAGTGACGTTGTTTTTCAAGATGATGTATTAGCTTCGAATTTATGACTTTCTCTCTTCTCTCCATTACTAGTCAGACAATGATGAGTAGTGAACTGTCTACCCTCTGACCAGGATTACAGAGAGTGATGAAAGAGAATAAAAGCGCGGCCCATTTTCACAACTAGCTCCAGGTGATGGAATCCGGTGTTCCCGTTGCCCGAGAAAACGCTTCAAACGGAAGCGATATACCTCATGAATGCCGAGGTATTGGAGCGACAAGGGCTAGCGCCGACACATACGTGAGAGGACCAGATGAACGAGGCAGAGGGTTGAGACCTCGCCATTCAGCGGAGTATGAAGCTTGTAGTCAAACGTGTGATCCGTTTTTGGGAGGCTTGAAGTACCTACCGCCCTTTCCTGACGCTTTCACGTCATCCCTCCATCCGGTATTCTACGATTTAGTTGCCTTGCTCACCTTTCTCGAATCTCTTAGCCATTGTAGTGATGGTTTGTGGTCGCCTGGTCTGGTCGAGCACGCAGTTCCGACGCCACAGGGAAGCTCACGAGGTTTCGAAGACGCACTCGTGTATTTCAAGGGTACTAATGACGAGCTTCCCGAACCCTATGGTCTCAATTAGGAGGAGTATGGAAGTCAGCGGCATCGAATTTTCTATTGAAGAAGCTACAATGACAAGCTATGTCATGATTTCATAGACCATACAATGTATTCATGATAGCGAATAGAATAGTGCGTCACGAGCCTCAAACCAACAAGGAATCGCGGGAACGAGACTGAATTGAATGTCTCAATCGATTGGCGGAGGAGACGGACATAAGAGAGGGTGAACGGAGATAGGTAAAAAGGCTGAGAGAGCCGAGACGACTAGGACGAGAACGTGGAAGAGAAGCTATGAGACAGACAGGCGTTTCAGACCGTTAAATAGTGGGAAAAATAGAGGGACGAGAGTAAGGAATGAGAAGAGTCAAGAAAGGTACGGAGAGCGGAAGCGTGTGGAAGATAAAGGAGCGATAAGAGCAGACGTAAACAAAGTTCGATATACGCTCAGAGATAAGTGCTACAGCTAGCTAAGAAAAGATCTAGTTGGCCGAAAATTACATCTTCTGACGTTTCATTAGTTTCGGAGCTTGACAAAGAGAAACGGAGGTCATTTAAGTAAGATTTTGTCAATATTTCACTCCCAAAAAGCCGCAGCGAGATCGGCTAGCTGAAAGATACCGGTGTTATCAAGGTTTGGTTGCGGGGCTTGCCCCGCTTATCCCAGAATTGTTGGTGGCGATGCATGAGCAGGCGCATCACCCACGGGGGTAGCACAGCCACCTAAGAGTTAGCAAGTCCCAATTCCCTGATGCCGCATTGTGGAAGGAGAGTTTGACCGATCGGCTTGCAAAACTAAAGAACCTGATATCACTTCGGACCCAAATACAGGGGTAATTGGCACGAAATCGCCCTTAAAGATAAGGATTATTAAATTGCTCGGGAAGGATCACACTGGGGTCCTCGCCACTTACGGTCCGAATTTTGAGTTTAGACTTTAAGAACGCCCGCAGGCTGTGAGGGTGAATAACAATTGGGCCAAAAAGTTCCATTTGCGAGGTCCCTCGCGAGGTTCCGTTTCGGCACCAATGGAAACCGTGGGTTTAGACTCTTAGCGACGCTAACACAGGCTGTGAAGATAGCAGATAACAAGTTACCCGACCGCGATAGACAGAGAGGTCCCTCTTGCGATGTTCCGTTTCGGTGCCAATTGAAAGCATAGATACAATATCCCCAGCATTCGATATTGCTCCAAAGCTGGCCCAATGAGACAAGCCTAAAGATAGAGATCTGTCTCCCGTTAGTACGGCATTTCCTGCGGGCTACGAATAGCAAGATATAAAGCAGGTGCATGCTAGAGAGGGTTATTTGCCACGGCCGGGGTTCCAATCCTAGTCTCTTCTGCACGTCCCCACATTTTCGCTCCATCCCTCCCTTCTTCTACCGCCCTCCTTCCTCTATCGCCCGTTTCACAGCAAACCATACTCCATACATCGTCAATCATCTTTGCTTTGTTTTCCTTCGCGAGATATCATGCCGTCTGATGGTACGTGCGCTTCGACAAGACTTTGCTGCTCCGTGGTGACCCTTCGTTGTGATAGGCCCCTGTATGAGATACAATAATGCTGGACAGCGAGTCTTCTATGGACGCTTGCGGCCGGTTATCCTCAGTTGGCGGACGAACGACAGGGAAGCGCTTTGGTTTGCTGAAGCCAGACGTGAGAACCATGAGGCCATTAGGATGAACTGCTGACAAATTCTCTCTCCCCAGTCATTGGCCGTGACGAAGACAACAACAGCATCATATACAGATTGGGCCAAGCATCGGCATTGAAGGAGAAGGACGCGAAGAAGTTAGCGGCCACCCTTGGCTTCCAATGGCTTGTTGCCCAGTATCCAACCGTCGATTTCAGTGATGTGTGAAGAGCGAATGTGGTGTTCTTTGTGCTACGTACCTCTCCATTCGGCGTCAACATATCACCTAAACACTTCCTTCTCCAAGTCGCTGTACGTACGAGATTTGTCGAATATAGCGTAATGATTTGTACTATTTCGGCCGCCACATCTAAACATATCCCTATCCAAGTTGATGTACGTACGAGATTTGTCGAATAAGACGTCATGATCAGTACTAGGCAGGCCACAACTCGGCGTCAACATATCACATATCCTGATCCAAGTCGATGGACAGCAAGATGTGTCAAATGTAACGTCATGATACGCAGTGTGGAACGAGGTCGAGGCGCTCGAGGCCATGCGATCTTGCCATTAGTTAGCCTGTGCGGGTGACATATCCAATACAGTCGGCGTGTTTGGTGAAAAGAGAACTTTCTTTGATGGAGAAGGTTTCCGCATGTTTCGTATCAAACTCAAATTTGGTGAAACTGAAGTAGTGGGCAACGTGTCGTTCAAGACGACAAAATTTGGTGTGAATACTTAATAGTAGAATTTCTTTAGATGGCATGTCTTCGAACCAAACACATAATACGGTATGACTCTGGATGGGTAATGACGACTCGGACTCCGTCACACAGCCCTTCGAATACTTCGGCGCTCGATCCACAAGCCTGGCTCGTACTGTACCCCAGGGGACATAGGATCGGCCATTCGCGATAAAATCTGCTCCGCAGATACCTATTCAGTCCTAGACAGACTTGAGTACGACAGGCATGCTAACACCTGCCTCGCTGGATCTGAAATGGGGTGGGTAGGTAGCCCACCACGCAAAGTTCCGTTCCGGAACTGCCGGTCTCCGTACCGATTCGGAACTGGGAAACCTTTTTAACGGTAACCTCGATCGAGGACCACTTGCTGCAGGACGGAACTTGAAGCCCTGTGTATCTCTTCATTGGCTCTGTAGTAGCTCCACGTGCCACAAAAGACTAGTGATCGACTGTGTAGAGCTCTCTCTGGACTCGACTTCGCCTTGAGGTTGACTGAAGCGCTTGTTCTCTTTCCCTGTCTTGAGCCCCACGGAAGGCGAGGATGATCGCAGGTCTGGGGAGCATGAGTCAGCTTCGAGGAACAGCACATGCTAGGTTTGAGAATGTATTGGCTGAAAGATCGAGGCCGATCAACGCTACTAGTCAAATTCAATGTGACTCACCGAGTCACAACAGCATTGGCTGGGTCTGAATGAGGCGTCCTTGCCAGTTTTCTGGTCTTCTACCAAGGTCTGCGCGTCAGAAGTCTCACCAACCTCTCCCGTGACTGAGATAAGGAACCCTCAACAGAGAACAAGGCGGGTTCGGGGAAGTCTGTTCATCATAGGCGTCTAGGACCTGAGATGAGTGGGGCTACTGCGGCGATCTGCGCCCAAGTTGAGCACTGCCGGCAGGACGGAAAGGCCCGTACACATGGTATGTTATCTTCTCAATTGTCGTCAACGCCATGGAAGGGTGACGAGCTATCCCGAGGTTGACCAAGAACCCTCGAGTCCGACGAACCTTGTTTTCACACGTGGATGACAGAGTCCGGACCGAGCTCTGGCATGATTGCATTTGTCGCTTGGACCAATTGGCGTCTCTTCAAGACCACCACGCCTCCCTAAGCGCCCAGGCATCACGGCAAGAGCCGAGGCTGCCCGCAACCCATCAATCATGATCATCATCGCCTTGGGCACCGCCACGCTCGTTCAGCATGATGCGTTGCGAGTCCCCCCTGGGCTCTCTTGCTCTCCCGGAACCATCATCGTCCAAGGACTGCCTTGTATTCGCTGTGCGATACATTGGCCTACTACAGCGACGGCTGGCCCGTCCGCTACCTAAAGAAAACCAAGGAACTACAGAGTCTTTGCCTGGCGCAGACTCGAAACGGTTTGGATTATTCAAATGGCGTTCTGGTGCGTATTCCGGTCTGCTCGGGCCCTCGTTTCAGCTCACTCATCCTCGTCCTCCCGCTCACCCGTCTACTCGTCCAATCCCACAATGTACCGCCCACAGGGCAAAGACACCCTTTTCANTTCTTTCTCCTCCTACTCACCTCAACCTTTCTCTCCCTTCCCGTACCTGCCCAATCCCTCCGACTCACCATCAATGCCACAACTACCGTCAACTCTCGTACCCCCGTCTTCTGGGCTCCCGAACCCTCTGACGGGCTAGGACAAGACGACAGCCTCCCACCATCGTCGGACGAAACCAGTTTGTTCGATCTGCGGTTCGTCAACGCGGATACCCAGGTGGACGAAGGCTTGGCCCAGGCGAACGTTGATTTTAGGGTCGCTCTTGCCAGAGAGGGTGGATTTGAGAGGAATGAAGTCGTTTTCAGGAAACCTGGGTGCGTGCATTGTATTTCCTGTCGACCGATAGAGAGGCTGATGGTTATCGTCGTGTGCGTACTCAGGAAGTTCTTTCTAAGAGCTGTGAGCGGGTGGGTATTGTAGCGCTATTCTCTGATTTTCAGGCAGCTGACGCATCTCTTGTGTCGGTCTCAGACCCTCGTTCAGGACTATCGGTGAGAGCAACCCCGTATCTGTCCTTGCTGCTTCGTGAGTCCCTCTACCCAGCTTCCTCCTCGTCCCTTATCTCTCTGATACTAATCGCTTTTCTCGTGTAGGACAATCAAGCTCGGACCAACAACCACCTCATCTGCGGCACCTGGAGAGTCTTCGGCTGACTCGTACGTACTTCCTCCCACCAATCAAAACTCGAGCTCACTCCTTTTCCGTTCATGAATCCCACCACCTGTCCCGCGTAACAGCCCTTCAACCTCGGCCGCTTCCTCCTCTCGAGCCACCAACAAAACACCAATCATAGTCGGCGCTCTGATCGGCGCACTCCTCTTCATCACCCTACTCACTCTGCTCCTCCTTTTCTTGCTCAGGCGAAGGAGGATACAGAGGGAGGAGGAGGACGCGATCAGCAGGTTGTCGTTCCACCCTGAACAAATGGTCATCCCAAAGTCGGCCGTTAGTGGAGGAGGCGCACCGGCGGTGAGGAGACTATCATTGGCTGCACGGATTTGGGGTAGTTTCAGTGGCGCTGCCAGTGCTGCGAGTGTGAATCCCACTTCCAATACGACCCAGGCGCCGAATGCTGAAGATCGGGATCTCGAAGGTGGTTTAGGCTTTGCTGCGACCAGTGTGAAGCAGGAAGAGGCGCGCAGGCCTTCGGATACCACTTCCCTATCCAGCTACTCTTCGTCTTCGAACTCGACGCTCAGTACGACTGATACCGACCCTCACGCACAAATTCACTCTCACCCTTGCCCTTCGACTTTCCCCAAGGCTCTTGGTCAAATTCAAACTCACGCGGACGACCGAGAGCTGTATGGAGCGAGGGAACGAGACCTTGAAGCCGCTCGCACTTCCACCGAACAGCAAAAGCAAAGGGACCTCGAAGCGGCCAGGGAGAGCGTCAACTCGGTCGAAGACCTCCGATNCCCCCCGTGTTTTGGACCGTTCAAGCACATCCAGCAGCGGAAGCAGCAGCAGTGGTCTTGGAGGAACCAACGGGACCGGAAGCAGCGCACTGTTGGGTGTTATTGCGTTCAGGAATCCGTTCTTGGTTTATAATCGGGATGGAGACGAGGAAGAGGCGACAGGATCAAGTTCGAAGCCGGAGATGACCCAAGTCACCAAAGTTCAACCATCGATCTCGATCCCGCCTGCACCTCAGACCCCGCCTCCTCGTGTTCCTTCGACGACACCCTCAATCCGAGTTTTGCCTTCCCTCCCTGCTCCGACTCCCGTTCTGGCGGNCCCTGTTCCGGTTCCCGCCCGGCGAGCTCAGCGAACTGTACGTATAGCGGAGATTGAAGCGGAACGAGTGGGATCGGAGAGTCCACAGTTGCCGCCTGTGAGGTTCAGTCAAGTAGGGTTGGGGCTTGTGTTTTCGAAGACTAGTCCACCTGCCGCTGGGGCTACGGCTACGGCTACTTCAACCGTGGTCCCCGCCCCTGCTACTGCAACGAAGACGGCCCCACCTCCACCGCCACCGAGGAAGTCCAAGCCAACGACTACGACTACGACCACGACGGCGACGGCGACGACGCAGAGCAGGCCTTCGACTCCTACTACTAGCACCCGGAACAGACCTCTCCCAACTCCTACCTTCCCCGCGTCCGTCTACTCCGCGGTAGCGGCTGCACACGGTAAACCTCCCGCAGCACCCGTTCCCTCCAGACCTACGACTCCCAGTACCGCGAGACCGCTCCCTACACCCGGTCTAGCCATTACCGTTNCCCCTCCCGAGGACGCCATCCCCGCCTACGCCTGGTGTGAGCGGTGGGTTCGTTATTAGGGCCTTGCCGCCTGTTNCCCCCGATCACCAGCGAAGAAGGGTTGAGATCTGCTCCGGTCGCCCCTCCCACGTCTGCGTTCACCGCTCGCATTGAGCCACCCAACACCAGCACCGCAGGATCGACGAGTTCTAATAGGACGAAGAGGCAGCGGTACCTTGACCTCCGACTCTCCCAGGCGCAGAGCCAGCTCACGTCTTTGCGGACCAAGTTGAGGAGGGGCGAGATTGAGGAGGCTGTGGCGAAGAGGGTGATCAGGGATCTTGAGAAGCAGGTGGGGTGGTTGGAGGGTGGGATTCGAGATGGGGGTTGGGCCAAGGGCGAGAGGGATTGGATGGAGGAGACGGAGGAGGCCGGGTGGAGGAGGTGGATGAGGCCTTGAGGTTATAATTTATTCAGTCGACGTGATGGGTATATGTTCACTCGTTTAATTCGATTTTTTGGTTTTTCTTGTTCGTTTTTCTGTGAGGTGCTCGTTCGAGTGGGATGGAAGGTCCTAGATGAAAGAACACCATCGATTGGACCGATCGGTAGGCATCTTCCGCTTTGCACCGCTCGACTTTCGCTTCTAGGGTCAGTTTCTCTCGACGTACGCACCGTATACGCCAGGATCGAACCCTGCACCTCCTCGCTGCATCCTCGTCCACATCTCATCTCATCTCAACTCGGGTTCGGAGGTCGGAAAGTGGGGCTTGGCAAGACCCATTTTCCTGGCAGGCACACGAGACGCAGGCACGCCCGCCGATCCCCGGATCTTCTTTGAGTAACCCTGCTTCTTTTCGAATCGAATGTTATTTCAGGAACATCACAGGCAATGGAATGTGTATTGTATACATGACAGTGTGACATGTGGACATCGAGAATTTGAAGGGTCCACATCTATTCCAGAAACGCGAGGACTGGAGCAGGTGGCAGGTTTGGGCAGCCAGGGTCGCCGGATGAAACGACACAGGTACATGGATGCCTTCCGAGGTGGGACGGTCGTTCGGCCGAGTCACCACTGTCAGTGTCGTGGTCATGGAGCAATCCAGAGCGCTCCGTACTGGTCCGAGGAGAGGAGTTTGCATGGGTTACCATTGTATTGGTTCTGCCAACCGACACCGTGACGGGGAAGGGGCGCCAGTGTAGCGACTGTTTTTATATTGATGTGATGAAGGCGGCGTGGACCATGTGCAACTGGCAAGCGAGTAGGTGGTTTTAGTTGGAGAGCTCGTCGAGCCGGAACGCACCTCTCGTGGCTTTGACTCTCGAGGCGGACGGTGCTGTGCGGGTTCTTTTAGGCTTGGAGGGGCAGATGGAGCGGCAAAGCGAGGCTTCTCGTTCTCCGGCTGTACACTTGAGGAGCCCAGGCACGCGTGCGAGTCTCGTCGGGTGCATCTTATCCAATCAGATAAAAGCATCAGGGCGCCAAGGCTGGCTTTGTGCTTATCTGATAAGTGAAGCAATTTTAGAGATGTGATCATATCAGATTAGACGACAGGTGGCGTTATCAGATGAGAAAGAACTTGTGGTTCGGTTGTTGTGTTGCTCCTCTCCCACTCAGAGGCCGACAGCCGTGCCCTTCCTTCGGGTCGCTCGCTTGCTCATGGCACACTGGGACGCCTGTTATAAAGGGAGGTGGGAGCTCGGGGTGGGGCTTCTTTTGTGCGCCCTCCTTCTTCCCTCCCTCGCACATACTCTCCCCCTCCTCCCTACCCCGCCGCCCGTCCCCACTAGGTCATCCGACCTAACTACATTTTTCCGAACTTTACCCTCCGTCGTGTCCTTCTCACGGAAGTAATGTCCGACGAAAAGTCTCCCGTAAGGGACATTGAGAGCTCCCGCTCCTCGCGAACCTCCGACGAGGATCTCGCGCACGAGGGTGTCAGGACCGTCGAGGCCACTCACAAGGTCTTTGGCAAGTACTCGAAATGGGCCCTGTTCATCAGGTATGCCGACACGATTCGCTCTTCTCCCGCGTCAACTTCACGTACTCACGGCGCAATTTTACAGTTTGGGTCTCGCTGCGTACATCTACTCGCTAGATGGCACGACTACCTGGTCCTACTTGTCGTTCGCGACCTCGTCTTTCGGTGGCCATGCCCTTATCAGTACCATTCAAACCGCTCAGTCCATTATCGGTGCGTTGTTTCTTCGCTTCTCCTTATCATTTCCACGCAACTTACCCCGCGCACAGTCGCTGTTGGCAAGCCCGTCATTGCTAAAATTGCTGATGTCAAATCGCGTGGTGCTGCATACGTCCTGGTCTGTGAGTATACCTTCGTTTCTCGTCTGTTTTTCTGGTCGCGATGACTGACACTACGACGCACAGTGATATTCTATGTCATCGGATACATCGTCATCGCCGCCGCTCCCCGTGTACAGGCCATCGCCGGTGGAATGGTGATATACTCGATGTGTGTTTTCTCATTCTCACCTTCCTTCGCTTTCTAACAATTTCATGTCGTTTGAAGGGGATACACAGGTCTACAACTCCTCACCCAAATCATCATCGCCGATATCACGACTCTCAAATGGCGTGGTCTCGTCTCGGCACTCATGTCCCTCCCCTTCGTCATCAACGCCTTCGTCGGCTCCAACATCTCCGCCAACATCCTCACCGGAGCAGGCTGGCGATGGGGCTACGGCATGTTCGCCATCCTTGTCCCTGCTGCTCTCCTCCCCCTCATCATCACCCTCCTTTGGGCTCAGTGGAAGGCCAAGAAGCAAGGGTTGATTGTCAAGGTGGAGAGAGAGGGTACCGTTGTGCAGAAGGTTGTAGAGGATGCGGTCAAGCTCGACGTCCTTGGGTTGACCATTCTCGGCACGAGTGTTGCGCTCATCCTGTTGCCTTTGACGTTGGCTGAAACTGCCGACAATGGTTGGAAGAATCGTACGTTCCTCTTACACTGCTATGTGCCATTTTATACTGACCTATTCGTCTGCCTTTAGCCTCTATGATTGCGATGGAAGTCATCGGTATCCTCCTCCTCCCCGTCTTCTTCTTCTACTCGTCGAAGCTTGCCAAGTACCCTGTCGTCCCTAAGCGGTTCCTCCTCAACAGAACTGTTGTCCTGGCCGCGCTCATCGGTGCTTTCGATTTCACCTCGTTCTACCTCTCGTTCACCTATCTCTACTCCTTCGTCGTCATTGTCAAGCCCTGGCCTCTCCTTCACTCCAACTACTTCGTCCAGTCCCAGACTGTCACGTTGACTGTGTTCGCTATCGTTGCTGGTATCATTCTGAGGTTCGTCAGGAGGTACAAGGTGCGTTCATTTCGTTCTAGCCTCCCACATTGAAACGTATCTCTCATTACGATCTCACCTTGCGTTTGCAGTACGTCCTCATCGCCGGTCTCTCCATCCGACTCCTCGGTGCTGGTCTCATGATTCACTCTCGCGGTGCCAACGCATCCGATGCTGAAGTCGTCTGGTCCCAACTTCTCCAAGGTATCGGAGGCGGTATGGCTGCTGTTACCTCTCAAGTCGGTGCTCAGGCTAGCGTGAAGCATGCGGATACCGCTATGGTTACTGCTGTCGTGCTTCTGTGCACTGAAATTGGTGGAGCTATTGGAAGCGCTATTGGTGAGTTTCTCTTTCCTCGACTCATTTGTCATCGAGTCTTCTACATATCGGTACTGAACGATGACCCTCTTTTGTAAATACAGCTGGATCAATCTGGACAAGCATGATGCCCAAGCAGCTTGCGGAGCACCTTCCCTTCGTCGACGCGGCTACCCGTGCAGAGCTCTTTGGCTCCCTGTACGTCGTCGCTGCTCAACCTCGTGGGTCGCCTATTCGTGAGGGTGTCATTCTTGGTACGTTCGCCTCTCCCTCCTTCTCTTGAATGGGTCTTGAGATTCTGACCGCTCGTTTTTGCAGCCTACGATGAAGTCATGAAATGGCTCTGCATCGCAGCGACCATTTTCGCCATCCCTCCACTCCTCATCTCCCTCTTCATGCCCAACTGGTACCTCGGTGACGCGCAGAACGCTGTGGAGGGTGTTAATTTGGCGGGTCAGGCGGTTGATGAGGTTACGGGTGAGGAGAAGAACCGGAATGCGAGTCCGCCGGTGACGAGTGAGAAGGCTTGATTGAGTGATCAAGGTATTTATCTATGTAGCACTTCCCACTCTCAACGACCTTCCATTTCTGCTTCTTTTACGACGTCCAACCTGTCTACCCCTATCTAAAACTAAAAGTTCTCCCCATCCCCTCCCCTCTTTTTTAATTATTCCGTTAAATCCTCTGGTTGTACGTACGACATACGTGTAATGTATATAGTTGGGCTCTCGATCTTGATCCTGTTTTTTTAGTCTTTTTAGTAATCGATTGTATGGTCGTTGTACTGAGATTCATGACCCTTGGGCTAAGATACTGAGACGATTGCGGGTGACTCCAGACAACGAGCGTTGATACGCCAACGTGAATTAGGGGATACCCTAGGAGCAAAATGCGTTGGCCAACTACAGCTAAAGGCATCTGAGATATGTGATAGATGTAACCCCGTTTGATCCTCCAACATCCTCCTAATAGACACTAATAGATGCATGCTAAGGCATGATTCATACAATCCCACGTATGCATTCGCAGTTTTTATTGTACGTTACGGACTTACGGTTGTGTTGGCTTAGTTCAACTTATTGTGGGTCTTGGTGTTTGAATTAAATGAATAAACAAAGCATGACCGTCCCGAAGGGTTAAGCTCTACCGTTACGTGATAGCAGTAGGAGACATCAGACAACAGACAAGGAGCAGCCGTCAGCGCCGATCGATCCCCTTTTGTCAAGGTTTGAACGGGCAGTTGAAGGTCCAAATGGGATGAGGTGTGTGGTCTATCAGTCGTAAAGATTTCAAGGCATTATTATGAAAGAAGTAGTTTTATATGACTCTAACTGCTTATTAAAGGCGAACAGGCCCGTCCAATTTGCCCGTTTCGTCTGACATTATACCTCTCAATACTCGAGACGCCCTTTGAAGCTCGACGGCGTTTCAAACTCCGTCCTGCTTGTAAGTTCTCCCGAGAACGACCACTATCCTACCTCGAGCGATGGTCGCCAGCGCTCTGGAGGTAGCGGAAATCGACGACTACCAAGGTGTATCACACTTGACAAGACACACGAACGCCTCTGCTCCAGCGTTGGATGCAGATTCATAACGTAGTCGGACATGTGCGAATAGATAGGAAAATTTGAAGTACCCTCCCGGTGGAGCTTGGGTGGAGGCGTCCGTAGCCTTCATTATCATCTGTTCCCTGACAGGGACTCTATTAATCAAGAAAGGTATAGTTTTGGATGCCTTCCCTCATGAAGCTACTCCCAAGAAGAAAAAACTGGGCGCGTTGATGGTCTTACCCGATCATGATGGACTCCCGCTGGCAGACAAATTCTTGTCTCACATCTCTTGAGGCAGGGCTCAGATATCGCATCATCGCACAGCTCAGTATGACGAGGCGCTGAAACTTTTGTCTTACATCTATCTTGGAAGATGTTGAGCAAGATAATAGAGATGGACTGAAATACCTTTGACCCGGACGCTGTTGAATCTCGTAGCGCTGCAAAGAAGCGATGCTGCGGGATGCTTATCCTGCTCTGCCTTCAATCAGTGTCAGCGGCAGTGAGAAGAATCGCAAATATATATAAAGAGCTGAGAATGAGGGAGTAGATCAACCCTAACGGACTCGGGTCAAGTCAGCAGCAATGAGCGACGATAGTCCAGAACACCGGCT
Organism: Candolleomyces eurysporus; assembly: GCA_027579435.1. Lineage (NCBI taxonomy): Eukaryota > Fungi > Basidiomycota > Agaricomycetes > Agaricales > Psathyrellaceae > Candolleomyces > Candolleomyces eurysporus. The sequence continues at coordinate 94,247 of JANBPK010000928.1, forward strand.
CACCGTAACCGCTCGAGCCATTTACGCAAATTATAGCATGTCCATGGTGGTGACTGGTAATTCAATTTCTATATCTCTGTGGATCACCCAAAGTAATGCGCCCTATACTCCCCCCCATTCAGGTATCCACCTTTTCATGGCACTATATGGTCTCTCAGTTTTCCTAGAGACCCCAGAGTCCCAGAGGAGGGGCCGAAAGAGATATATAGCAGCCAGTTTCGTAATCACAACGTTGTCTGCCCTCATCGCGTCGCTTGACATGGCACATTACTTCAAAATACTGTTTGAATCCACCTCACCGCGACATTGGCGAGAACTATTTAACCTCTATTCAGAGAACTGGGGGTATTTGGTTAGTAGCGCGGCCATCGGGTTGGTTATTATGATTGGGGATGCACTGCTGGTGAGAGCGGTACTCGAATTTTTGTCCAGCTGTGTGGAAAGGCTCAGGAACTGTTTATGACAGGTGTATCGGTGTTTTATAGTTTGTGTGGAATATTGGTGGATGGCAATTCTACCTATGATTACGTCCCTGTCTGGTATAGGTCTGTTTCGTGTCCGCTTTGAAGTACGATTCTTACTGATCCAATTCTCTGGAACGCAACACATAGTTTTCTTTTACGTGCAGAGCTACGGGGACTACCCAGACAATTATAAACGGCGGTATACAACCGCTTTCACCCTTTTAACTGTATCAACCAACATCGTTGTCACAACTTTGATCACATTCCGCCTTCTTTGTGCACGCCGGACCCTGGCAAAGCTTTTGCCATCAGCGGATGTGCGACTCTATACCGGAGTTATCGCCATTCTCATTGAATCTGCTGCACCGCTCACCATCTTCGGCATTATTTCAGCGATAACGAAACAATTATGGTCTCCTAGACCTCATCCGTCCCAAGGATTCCTTGTCTGCACCTATTTATTCGATGGCCTTTTCTTCTCATTCTGCGTGAGTTGGGCTCCTCGATTACTTTCTATCGAAGTTACTTTTGTTGACTTTGCTAAAAGGCCCTATCACCACACATGATCATATTCCGTGTCACCACTGGCCGCTCCTTCACCAAATTCCCCTCGGTCAAGGACAGCATCCTCTTCAACCCCATTCAATTTGCCCACCAAACGGCCGAATCATCTTTCCTCCGATCAACGCTGAATCGCGAGTTTGGCCGGAACGATGATGCTGATACCGAACAGGGACTGAATTACAGCACTAATAGCGAGCCCACCCAGACCCGGACGCCAATAATTATCCACATTGCGCAGGAGAAGCAGAACAACGGTGGGGATGATGAGAAGGTCGTGTAGAGATCGATCAACTGTGTTGGTCATGAAGAAGCTGAATCTGTTCTTTAGCCAGCTGAAGCCTTGCTTGTAGTCGTAGTTCTGGCTCAATTTGCTCGTTCTTGTATTGAAATTTGATCTCGCGTGTTAGAGACGCGCCTTTACTATCAATGTAGCAACCCGCACCCCGCCATCACATTGCGTGTCGCAAATAATACCTTTCTGAAAGGTATGTTAAAGATATATGAGGGGCGTCGATCGATGTTCCTCAGTGATAGCCCGGATCGCCCCAACTTCATGAGGTAATGCAGCGTGGTTAGTATTAAGCGGGAAGTGAAAAGACAGCTATATCGAGATCCATGCAGCCACATCTGTGTACGCTGTCGAGGTGGAATGAGTACAAGTCGAGGTTCGATAAATCACGGTTTCTGGAGCCAGTAACCTCTCGATGGATTATCTCGTACCGTCTCATGAAGGAACGACGGTTGGAAGAAGTCAAGATGAGCTGTTGTACAATATAATGGGCATCCCGATATTTGCTCGGCGACCCTATGCCGAGAACGAACGAGGCCCCGATGCTGATGGTGGTGGAGAAATGGAGACGGTGCGAACAACCACGGCTTCGTCTATTGAGAATACTCAATAGCCTCGAATGTGAAATGAGCATCTTCCGCTACTACAACGTCGTTAGAGCGTCGAGCTCGAAGAGTCAATAAGGTCGTATTCCTGGAGGTTAGCAGTTGAGAATCACTCCTGTGAGAAGGCATATTCTTTGCCGATGGCGGAGTAAGTTGGGTTAAATCTCCGTCTTTGTCGCGGATTCTTACTCCAACACGCTCGCTATCTCCCCTATTTTAGTGATACAACGGTAGAAACACCATCTTTTTGCAAAGCTTCCCTTCCCTCCGAAGATTCGCCAGCCTGGTATGGGCAGTGAATACTCGTTCCAAGCAAAAGACTCCGTAGAATCTCTAATTTCACGGCATGGGACGTTGCAGGATGGGTACATATGCAAAGATTCAGGGTACTCATGACGTTTTGTGTGCACACAAAGCCCCTTGCATTTGCAATGATTGCGCACCGTCTTCTCCTCGTCATCACTACTGTCTTATCTTTGCTCCTTCGTCATGCTGCTGGTATCGGGCAAGAGACATGCGTCTCCTTCCAGTCGTCTTCTTCGACTTTCTCCATAGTCTCTGCGCGAAGAGCAGCGCCGGTTCTCATCTCTCAGGAGGATTGGCCCGGCGTTCAGCTTGCCGCCGCCGACTTCGTTGCCGACATCGAGCGAGTTACGGGAGTCAAGCCTAGCTTCCTCAATGTTACCGCTTCCAACATCCAGGCCTCGGGCTCACAGACGCCCATCATCATTGGAACCCTTGGGAAGTCGCCTCTCATCAACCAGATCGTGAACACCACAGGACTGGATGTGTCCTCTATCCGAGGGCGTTGGGAGGCGTTCTTGAGTCGACATGTTGAAAACCCTCTTCCTGGCGTCTCGAGTGCCTATGTAATCATCGGCGCTGACAAGCGGGGTACCATTTACGCTCTGTATGACCACTCCGAGCAGTTTGGAAAGTCCTGCCTTAGTCTTTGTCTCATGTACGCTTTACCAGGCTGACCGCAATTCTTAGGTGTTTCCCCTTGGTACTGGTGGGCGGACGTTCCAACCACCAAAAAGGCTCAACTCTTTGTCTCGGCGTCTGGTTGCTCTCATGGGTCACCTACAGTCAAGTATCGTGGTATCTTCTTCAACGACGAACAGCCTGCCCTGCAGAATTGGGCCCAGGAGAAGTTCACAAACGGAACCGGCGCTCCCTTCAACCACCTTTTCTATCGCAAAGTGTTCGCCTTTCCTTCATTCATAGCCTCGGGATTACAAGTCTGACAATTACCAGTTTTGAGTTGATTCTTCGACTCCGCGGCAACTATCTCTGGCCTGCCATGTGGTCAGGGTCAGTGGGTACGCTCTGTTAGGAGGGAGGATCCACTCACTGTTGCTTTAGCAAGTTCGCCGTTGACGATCCTTTGAACCAGCCTTTGGCCGATTTCTATGGTGTCGTAATGGGCACGAGGTATGTCTTCTCAAAGCTTCGTCCCAGTCGCTAATGTTGAGCTTCTTTCTAGTCATCAAGAACCCATGATGCGCTCTACTCCCAACGAATTTACTGCACTTCCGTGGGATTATTCGACCAACTCGGGTGCAATCAAGCAGTACTGGCTTGAAGGTGCACAACGGGCGCGTCCCTACGAGTCCATCTTCACCTTGGGAATGAGAGGTTTCGGTGACTGTAATTTTCGTTCCTTGTTCTTCGCGATGCTCGACTCGGAGCTCATCCCAACGCTAGTACCACTTTCCGAGGAGACCAACATTCAGCTATTGGAAGGTGTCATTTCTGACCAAACTGAAATTCTCAAGCAAGCCTTTGGAAATGAAGTAGACATCTCTACAATTCCTCAAGTCTGGACTCTCTGTACGTGCCATCGAAGCAATCACACGATATTCTATCAGCTTACAATGACACTCAGATAACGAAGTCGAAGATTATTATACCAAGGGTCTTAAGGTTCCCGATTATGTCACCCTTCTCTGGTCTGATGACAAGTGAGTTACTCCAGGATCTCCGAAGAATACGAGCCTTTTCGAGACTTTAATTTCGTCCACTCTTAGCTGGGGTAATATTCGGGGCTTNCCCCCCTGCGTCTCAGCGTAACAGAACCGGAGGAGCGGGGGTTTATTATCACGTATGTTGACCTTCTGTCTTCTTTGTGAACCTTATCTCATGGAGTCTGCAGCTTGACTACGTGGGAGCGCCACGAAATTACAAGTGGATCCCCGTACGTCGCTTTCTTGCTTTGGATCTCCACAATTTCCACGATTACTCACGACCTCTGTAGAGTACCCAACTTGAGAAAGTCAGCTTCTTCCTTTGATTTTCAGGTTCGCACCATCTTAAACACTCCGCAACGAATCAGGTTCACGAGCAACTTTCTCTGGCTGTCGCTCGATCTTCGATCAAGCTCTGGATCCTCAACGTAGGAGACTTGAAGCCCTACGAGCGTGAAGTTGAATTCTTCCTCAACTACGGCTGGAACTCGACCCGATGGAATCACAGCAACATCGATCAATATATTTCGGCGTGGGCACAGCGTGAATTCGACGTCTCCGCTGCCATGGCTGGAACTATCACCCAGATTGTAGGTAATCTTACCCGTTTTACCGCTCGCCGAAAGCCCGAGTTTTGGAATGGAACTACTTACAGCTTGATCAACTATCGAGAGTAAGTGAAAGTCACTGTTCCTTTCGCATTTAGATGATTCTTTCTTTCTTTTTTTGATAGGGCAGAGACTGTCCTCGCGGGCTGGAGTACGCTGCTCAATGCCTCAAATAGGGTATACAACTCCCTTTCTGAAACCTTCCAGCCTGCCTACTTCCAGTTGGTTCACCATCCCGTTCTTGCTGGTAACAACCTTGCGAATATGGTATGGTGCAACTGAGTTTCACTGCGAGTACTCGGTTGACAGAGATCCAGTATGTCAGCGCTGGTTTGAACCGCATGCGAGCTACGCAAGCTAGGGTAAGTTCATGGCTGCTTCTAGGTGCTTTAGACCTGCTTTCACTACGATTTTTTACGCCAGTTAAGTGCAAACAGCCTCGCGGACACTGTTGAGCATTTGTTCAATGTTGATTATGACATTGAGGAGCAGTACAATTCCTTGCTCAACGGTACGAATGTCGGTTTTTCATTAGGTCTTCAACCTTTTCTGACATCGCTTTTTCAGGTAAATGGAATCAGTGAGCCTCCTAAACTTGATCAATCCAGACGCATTGAACCATCTGAACCTCGTAGCATCATGGACCAGACCCGTAAGTTCATTCTCGTCGATTCTTTCTCGACTGACATGGGCTATAGATATTGGATACGACTACTGGCAGCAGCCCATGCAGAACTCAATGCCTGCGGTGACCCGAATTCAGGCGCGTAAGCAAGCATTGCCTGGCGTTATGAGAGTCGTTCCTGAAGGAACTTGTGGTGCTTGGTAAGTTGGTCCAAATTGCGAGCCAATGAAGTAGATGTGACATCGAATCTTCCCATTTTTAGGCCTGGAGACAACCGTAATAACTGCGATCTTGGATACAACTGCCCTGATTGGACGCTTACCATCGATAACTTCGATGACTTCAAGGACCGATACATCGATATCGGAGCTGGAGGCCCTGCGTCATTTCAGTTTACCGCTGTCGCCAACGCGTCTTGGGTGCGATTCTCGACTTCCCGAGGTACCATTTCGCCTAGAAACAAGGTTGAGCAGAGAGTGTTTGTCGGCGTCGCCGACTGGAGTCAGCTGCAGGATGGAGCAAATGCTGCCAAGATCACGTTCACTGCTACTTCTTCAGGGTACCAGCCCTCGACCGTCAACGTTAGCTTTGTGGCTACCAAAAATGTGTTGCCTTCTGGATTCAAAGGTACGTACTCATGGAGCTTTTTTCTGACCATGTGGATAATTGTAACAGGCTTCGTCGAGAGCAAGGGCGTCATTTCAATTGAAGCAGCGCACACGTCTAGAAACAACGCCGTTGATGGGACGACTTGGACAGAGCTCCCAGGGTTGGGCCGGACCCTTTCTGGACTCACTCCCCTTCCACGCAACGACCAGAGCTTTGCAATTGGTGCCGGTCCCACTGTGTAAGCTTACTCTCAAATTCTAAGAGCNTTTTTTTCGAAACCTTATTATGCGATTCCAGTGAATACGACTTTTTCAACTTCAACACGATCGGGGGATCGGGCAACTTGAATGTCACGCTCTACCTCTCGCCCTCACTCAATGCTGCTACTGATCAGAAGCCGTTGGCATTTGGTGTGGCGCTTGACTCTGGAGTGCCCATTCGTGTCCAGCCCGTCCCTGCTTCCAGTCGCAAAGATAAACCTCTTGGATGGGACACTGAAGATGGTTGGGTGGCGAATTCAATCAACACTCAGACTGTTACGTTCACTGGTGTCACTCCCGGTCCTCATACTCTCAAAGTCAGTCCCTAGAGCATCCTTTGTGTCTTTGTGTTGGAGCGGAGTACTCATTTACTGCAGGTTTCAATGATCGAGATCGCTGTTGTTTTGCAAAAGATTGTCATCAGTACGTGCTGATGTCCTTTCGTTTATATCGGTACGCGACTGACTGGGATTCTTCTAGATGCTGGTGGCCTCGCAAGTAGTTATCTCGGTCCTCCCGAGAGTCGGATCGTTTAAATGCAGCCTCGATGTATACGTACTACTATCTCTCACCAAGTATCAACATTCTTTGGACGTCCCTTCATTCACTCAAAGTTGGAGATAGGCGCTGTGCATCCGGTATTCACGGACGTCCAGCGCTACACCACCCTTGCCCAGGATTTGGGTAGTTGCAAGGGCCCCAGAGGCCTACTTTCTGTAAGGGGAAACTGGCCTACAAGAGATTCTGCACCACAGGTAACTTACCCAAAATTGCAATGCAGGTAATCGAAATCGTGCAGCGAGGCTCCTCTGGAAATCTGTTCCCATGGCCACCATGTTTCGTTCCAAGTCCAATGTCTGTCAGCTTTGGCCTGCAGGCTTCTTCTGCCCTGCGGCCCAGTTCTACTTCATATTCTCACTCGTTTAAACGGTATGCCCCCAGATGACGAGGCAAGGACTGACGGCGCGTGAGTTTTTTCATTGAGTTTGGGCAGAGGTCTTCTGAAGCGTTAAGCCCTCTGAGTTCCAATGGAATGTCGTAAGACTCATAAATTCGGTTGTTAATGTGATATATATTTCGTTCTCTATGGACTGAAATATGGCAAATCGGAATTGTGTGTGCTGGGCCACGTATCAACCCAAGAATCATCGCAATTGGTAATGCCAACTCCACATCGCTTCAGCGCAGTGGCGCCCAGGGTGTCGCTGTATCAACGAGAAAGTCATTTATCGTGGTTATAATGGCACAATGTTATCGCTCGTGCGTCGGCTTTGTGTTAACACTGGCTCAGGTGTAGAAGCTTGGTGAATGTCGCTTTGTTGTGACTTCACGATATGTTTGAGAAATCTGATATTCATTCTATGTTAACTGTACTCAACATTTGAAGGATGAACGGGGAAAATATTGTATATGCTAATGCCCGTTCACTTCCTTACTGCTAAAATCGTAGACTCTTTGCGTAAAACGACCCTCAACAGTCGGGTGTATCCCCTAGTATTCGAAGTTCTGTATATGTGTGTTTGCATTCCGCTTTTACGTTATTTGACTTCCCTTGCTTTCTCTTGTCGGGCAGTCCCACATCTTTCATGCTTTCCCTCCATCTTTCTCTCTTTTGTGTCTGCCTCTGCTCTCTGCCTCCCAAATTTTGCAGTTACATCCCTTCGTCCTCTGTCTTGGCACTTTCAGCCCCTTCAGACTATCTCCGCAGATGGTGTCTCTTACCCCCGTTTTCGCCGATATACAATGGATGGACCGTTTCCATTACACCTCTACAATACGCTTCTCAGCCGCCATTTCTCCTTGGTGCTGACCTTCTATGGTAGTCCGGTTCTTCCAAAAATTTATGAATATTGTGATTGGATTGCACAAGATCGATTTCCGCTCACCGGTCAGGCAAATGCCCACCTTGCTTCCACTCAACTTCTTCCGCGCCATCACCACGTGCAGTACCATCTCTGAAGCGCTCACTCGGGACTTTTAAGTGCACCGAGCCCAACGGTTTTGGGACGAGCCATAAAATACATTGGGCGTTCAATCCAGAACCTGCATGCAATCAATATGGCTGGTATACCGACGTCAGTGGGGGGCAGGAGAATTTCTGAGGTCTTTCGAACAATCTAGCATAAACAGAGTCTGGGATAGTGTTTGTTCGTTAGAAAGGAAGAGCGCCCATGTATCGCATCTCCAAATTCTCCAGTTGTTACCAATGTGATGATGGGTGTTCAACCTTCGGAGCTTGAGGGCTGGTAGTTGAGACCGCTCTGAAGCGCCGAACACGGAAATGCGCCTACAGTCTCGTAAAGAAGGGCATTGGATCGATCAAGGCGCTGCTTATGTTTTGGTTGGGAAGCACAGGACTCAATCTAGAGGTGGTGATTACTGTTAGTATCCGGATGCTCTGGGCTCAAAGGCGGCGCAGAAGAACCGACAGGCTTCTTTCCCCTAGCGAATGTACACATAGGAGGAAGTGATAGAGCTCGGTAATCTCCCTGAACCTTTGAGTGGATGTTCAGGCCGATTCAGATGCCTTGTTTAGTATGCCCTTTTCCGAAGATGAGCGAACTAATTCGAAGTCAAATTCAAATTCCTGTCTCAATCGAGAACCTTGAGCCGCTCGACACCACTTCAAGTTTATCGTTACTATCTGCAGCACTTAGATCTGTTGATTGACTTCGTAACCTCATACCTAAGGAATTGAGAATACTCCGAGGTTCTGGAATCCACAGCGCCGTTCACCGCAAATCGAACGAGGGGCTTTGTCAACCATACCATATGTTACGAAGGCGAAATGAGTACCCCATTTGAGAAAATTGTACGGGTTGAGTCTTCTCTTCCTGATGTACCATAGGTTACACCTACCCCCGTTTCAGAAATCCAAGATTCAGCGCTACAAGCGGGATTTAAAAAGAGGTGTTNGGGGGGTATAAAAGCCAGCCTCGAACGAAGTGAAAGAGCAAGACATCGTTCACACCCAGCCGTTCTATTCTCTCACACCCTTCAACACCAACCTTTTCTACTCAACACTCTCAACGCAAGCAGAGAAAATGCAGTTCATCTCAGCAGTCACTATGGCCACTACCATCGTTCTGCTCCAGAATGCGGGATTGGTTGGGGCTCTCGACTTGCGCTTCTGGACCAACCCCGGCTGCTCTGGGACCTTCGCCCAGTGTGGTAATATCTCTGCTGGAGTTTGCTGCAATTTACCCACCCTCACTGCTCGCTCGTTCAGGGTGTCTGACGTCGCTAACGTGGCGTGAGTATGACATTTCATCATTTCACACTATCCTTCTTGCTCATTCGATCTTTTACTGTCGATGATACAGTGATTTCACCGGTTGGGGCACTCTGAGCTGCCGGGCGCCGGTTGTATCCAGAAGCTCTTTGGCTTCATGCATCTCCGCAAATGGCAGTACGTTCAAATTATATGAGTACTCTTTTCGACCAATGCACTAATCATTGGATCTCTTATCACGCTATTAGTCCGCTCTGGAAATTGGCGTAGCAGGTCGCGTATCGGAGATGCCGCTAAATCGGGCTCTACCGAGGACTGTGTCGAGCCAGACAGCTTCGGATTCGTCGACGAGACCGGCAAAGAACATATCGCCAAGATCACCGAGGCCAACAAGGAAGCCATTTATGGCGCACTCGAGAAGGGTGATGTCGCTACTCTCAAGACTGAGGCGGGCGTCGCTGCTTAAATCGCGGTTTTTCAAAGACTAGGCCCTCAATGTGGGCTTGTTAGTGATATCTGTCTTCTCATGTACAATATTGTGAACGCTGTTGTATGGACTCTGTGATCGTGTTTCTTCATAGTGGCACTGTGCGACCGAGTAAGCACACCCCACCACACAAACAGCTTTTGGCGCTGGTCTTGGCGGACACGGAATAGCATGCTCAGGTAGGTAAGCCCCAGCCTCATCGTGTTTTTTCCTCTACCTGCCAGAGAAATAATTATGCAGCTCTGCACGTCAAGTTCACCACCGCCGTCGTTGCTCTGCCCAGCGCCGTGAATTCTCCGACAGAATCGGCATACGGTTTCTTAAAGAAATGGGCTACGTGAAGGACTCTGATTTTCTTCGAGGAAAGGGTGGCGGTACCCAGACATCCGGTGAGCTTCACTATATGCCACAGCGCTGGATGACAATGCCTTGATCACATGTTATTGAGCATAAAATATATTAGATATATACATTAATAACAGTACTGGGCCTTACGAGCAACGAAAGGGACGAGGGAACAACGTGAAAAGCACGGACTGAGCCTCTGCCATTCTTCCGGGCCGTCTGATCCAACCAAATTTCCCCTTTCACAGGCTCTCCCCGCAGAACCACCAAGCGTTCCTGAATGACTCATCTCCCTCCCCGTACCGACGAAGCTCCCAAACATGTCATCTTGTATAAAACGGGCACGACTGGGTGCGAACTTGAGGCGGAAGGGAGGGAAATATGGAGGGATAAGAAGTTGAAGGGGCGGGGTGTGCTGGAACGTCGATGACGAGCTAGATGGACGGATTTGGTGAGGACAAGGTATTGACCAACAAAGCGTTGACCATCAAAGGAGTAGTTGAACAAGAGCCTATGGACCTCTCAATAGGGGGATTAGTGCGTCTATCTGTGTTTTTCCACTTCAACTCACTGCCCCCTTTCCGTGGACCCAAGCGACTCCAGCCAAACCCATTTCTCACCCAGCTCCCAACACCCACGATCAACCACGCCGTCTAGGAGAGTATACTAGCTCCTTGAAAGATCCCTGGGTGGAGAACGTCAAGCAGAAATCAGGCTAGCAGTGACCTCCGTCGTTTGACCAGAATCGATGAAAATACGGAAAGCTTGTATCTGTTTACAATTTCGGTTGTGTAATAAGCTAGAATGAGGTCAGTTGCCACTTCGGCTTTTACTAATGGGCCACACCTTACTCCAGTGGTGTACGACACAGGTCACCAAGAACGGCATTTTGTCTCCTGGCATGGCGAAGCCTATACGGCAATTTACATCCCGAACAAAAAATCAGCCTTTTAATGTTACCTGCGCGCGGAATCTACTCATCCCGATCGTAAGAGTTGGGGACATGCATCGGCAAGGGGTGGATCCAAGAAATCCCGTTCGGATGCCGTTGAACGTGCTGCCGGTGGTTCCGATTCAGAGGACCATTTTGCATTGCAAAACCAGGTGCAGCAAGGCATTTCAAGTGTCGATATCTGGCACTTTGACGCTTGATCCCATCAAAGTGTTTTCCCAAAGGGACCGACCGAGCCGTATTTGCTCAATTCGCTGTTCTTTAACTACCATCAGCATCTCACGAGCGTCTAATAGTCATGGCAAGGATTGGAATTGATATTGGCACCCAGTACTGGTAGGCTTAGCACCTACGATTGAATCTTAGCCCAGCTTGACACGTTCCCCAAGTAGAGTCGCCGTTTGGCAAGACTCGCAACCAGTTATCGTCCCAGACGAGGAAGGGAATAGAAGCATTCCAAGCTATGTCTCCTTCGGTAGCGATGGACGACTTGTTGGGAGGAAAGCGAAGTCTAGACAATGTGCCAACTTGACAAATACGTGAGTAGCTCTTGAATCGAACAACGCAACTCCTCGCTGATGCACGATGAAACGAAAGGCTGTATGGTGTTAAGCGCCTATTAGGAGGAGCCTTCTCTGATCCGCATGTTCGAGAACTGGTAAAGACAGCACCGTTCTTGTGCATAAACAGAGATGAAAAGCCCTATCTTTCGGTTGGGCCGGTGGGACAGACGGAAATCTTTGTGCGTACAAGGGCGAAAGATGTAATCAATCGATGATGCGCTGATAAGCAGATAACCGCTTATTGCCAGGGTGCACCAAACCAGTGTCACCGGTTGCGCAAAACAGATGCAACCTGTTGCACTTTTCGCGATTGCTGGGCACGTGAGGTCATTTCTAAGTCCATTGACTACGTATGTACTGTATGTGCACTGGTAATTGTAATGAATGTGCACTATACCTATAATACATATCATGACAAGGACAGAAGTCTCCATAACCTTCTGGCCAATACCATGGACGGTCAAGGGGAGGGTGCGAGGAAAATCAGGCTGAAGGTGTCTGGGCCTTCAAGCCCGTGAACGGAAGGGATTCCCGCCTTCAAGTGCACGGATCTCACYCCCCCGGCCGGGTGAGAAGCGAAGTCTGCGGGACCTTCGGTATACGGCAACAGAAGGTTGGGCAACCTACCATCCCAAGGGAAGGCCCCAGACCCTTCCAGAGATCGCCCAAATAGAAAACGAGATCACCAAAAAGAGATCAGGATGGAAGTCAATCACAACTTTGAGCAAGGTAGATGGAAGGTCGTTCTGCCCTCTCCAGCGCTTTCAAGGCTTAGGTGGAAGGTTCAAATACCTACCTATGAGGCTCTAGCTTCAGTCTGGAAGTCAATTGAGTCGTCAGGAGAGGTGAACTGAAGGTCATTCTACCCCCCAACACCACTCTGAAGAGAGGCAGACGGAAGGCAGAAATACCTTCCAGCTCTGTCCTAGCTTGACGCTTGAGGTAAATGTGACCTTCTAAAGAGGATGATGGAAGGTACTGGTGCCGTCCAACCCAGTGAAGAGTGGTCAATGGAAGGAGCAAACACCTTCTGGTCGGGTCCTGCATTAAGGTTGGAAGTAAACAAGACCGTCGACACAGGAGGACGGAAGATGTAATTACCTTCCGGTCGGGTCTGAGGTTCAGGCTGGAAGTCAATGTGACCCTCAGCTCAGTGGAGAGTGGTGGATGGAAGGCATAAATACCTTCCGGCTGTATTCTGGGTAGAGGCTGGAAGTCAATGGGAGCTTTGAGAGAGGAAGACGGAACAGCGGAGAGTGGCCGGTGGAAGGTACGAGTACCCTCCGATCATATTCAGACAGAGGCTGGAGATCACGATGAGCTTCACAAAGTGAGAACGGAAGGTCGTCGCACCTTCCAAACACAACAAAGAGAGGCAGGCGAGCATTCTTAATAAAGCCTGGAAGTCAATGAGACCTTCGAGACCGGGAGACGGAAGGTACTCGTACATTTTAGCTCAGCAGAGAATGGTCGACTGAATACCTTCCGATCATATCTACATAGAGGCTGGAAATCATAATGACCTTCGCAATGCGAGAGCGGAAGGTCGTCATACCTCCCTATGTGACAAAGAGAGGCAGACAGCCATGATTGATCGAAGTCGGAAGTCAATGGGACCTTCGAGGAGGGAAGACAGAACAGCGGAGAGTGGTCGGTGGGGTATGGTCGGCGTGAAGTCCAAGGATGAAATTCATGAGCGACCCAAGGCATCAATGCGATCAATCATTGCGCTCAAGTGGTATCGATGAAGTGGAGACACCTTACACCTTAGGTCGAATGAATCAAAATATCAAGCTAGATTTTCTTAGAAATAAAGCCCAAATCGCGGAGTAGGAAGGGACTATCTTATCTTATCTTATGGTCGCACTGATTAGGGGAGAGCCCAATGTATCAGTGTATCGGTGCAGCCATAAGATAAGATAAGTGTGGGAGACTCATGGCTGTGGTATTACATATTCGTGGAAACTGGTCATAAAACTTCTTGATTTCACCCTTTGGGGTTTATTTCTAAGAAAATCTAACTCTATATCTTGATTTACAATTATATTTTATGTGCAAATACCTTATTTACGCGACCTTAGGTGTCTCCAGTTTGCTGTTATTGAGACTTCAATTCGACCACTTGAGCACGGACGAATTGATCGCGTTGATGCCGCCTGGAAACTTGGGTTGCACGCGTGAATTTCATCCTTGGACTTCCCGCCAACCGTACAGTGGGGGGTACAAACATACCCGATCATATCCAGGTAGAGGCTGGAAATCGTAATGACCTTCACAAGGCGAGAAGGGAAGGTCCTCCCACCTTCCAAACGCGACGAAGAGAGGGGCGAGCATCCTCTTGATTGAGGCTGGAAGTCAATGGGACCTTCGAGAGAGAGAGACGGAAGGTACCTTTACCTTCCAGCTCAGCGTAGACCGGTCGATAGAAGTTGCGAATACCTTCCGATCATATCTACATAGAGGCTGGAAATCACAATGACCTTCACAAGGCGAGAATGGAAGGTCCTCGTACCGTCCAAACACGACAAAGAGAGGCAGGCGAGCATCCTTGATCGAGGCCGGAAGTCAATGGGACCTTTGAGAGGGAGAGAGACAGAAGGTACCTACACCTTCCAGCTCAGCAGAGTCGCTGTTGGAAGGTCCTGAAACCTTCCAGTCAGGTCAGTCGGATTTGATATACTGTAAGGAAGGTCATTCTGCCTTCGAGCTCAGGCTGTGAACGGATCTCGGGGCCAAGGAATCTAGGCGCTTGCATAGGGGCTGGGTGATTGTTCCTTGCGCTATCTAACCAAGTTGTCGCATGGATCATCTTCTCAGACCTTTCCGTTGCGATGTTTGGCTACTATTCGACCGGAACGGTGTGCGATTGAAAACAAATAAATTTGCTCCATCTCTGTAGCGTGCATCATTCTTTCGCCCTTCTTTCTTCCTCCCTTCCTTCCAATCAGTTACGATGAAATCGTATACCCGTGAACAATCTGGCGAGCATTTTCTCGCTCGCCAACGCGAGTCCCGCGGTCTCTACCTTTGGCACAGGTGGATGGCGTGCTCCGTCGCCTGGTAAGTTCTCACCTTGACACATCATGGTCTTCAGTTCTGACAATTTTGCAGGCCTGCAGTAACAGCCGGAGTCAAGCTGCCTGCCACTGAAGTCTTAGCATGGCTTCATGCTCGACGCCTTGTCTGGCGCTGCCTTTGTCCAGGCTTGGCGAAATTTTCAACATCCGACGATGGAGTTGTGACCGTTCAATGTGCTCGCGCATCCCATGGCGACGGCTGCCAATATTTCAGTGCGTGCTTCACTAAACTTTCCATTTTTCCGGTTTTAATCTAAGCTCCAGTGAACCTCACCGAGATCCAGGAGCACGCTACCTGGGTGGACCGTTATCCCCACTTTCCCGCAGGCCAGGATTTTGAGCAGTACACCGATGGTGTTTGTCGTGGCTGTAGATTCTACAGAGGCTATGATGAGCAGGGCTTTGAACGTATCGAGGCAATTTATCAGGGTTTTTGTGGGGAATTCTCGAGGGATAGGGCTCAGCCTGGAGACGATGTTGTTGACTTAGCTTGATTTTTCTACATATTATTACTGCATCTAAGATCATAATACTAGAAGAGTAGTGTGCTGGCCAAAGAGGCGTCGGAAATGAGTGACACCGATAAGGAATGAACTGGAGAGCAGAGACCGAGATCTCCGATCAGGCCCACTTCGAAATCAGGCTGCCGGGGAAGAAAGCAAGAATTATTATTCCATTTTACGTAGACGAAGCCGATTCCAGGCAGACAGAAATACTTTTGTATATATGATAGCTCGCTCCTGACCCATATAGCTCACTGATTTCCGAATCCTTTTCAAACCGCTGTTCCCGCACTCTCCTGCGCTCGAATTGATAGAGACCAGTCGGGGATCAACGTTTGCATATTCGGAAAGAAAGGCTGCGGGGCTGCACTTGGTGTGTCCAGCACTATGGAAGTGGTCGATTGCGAAGAGCGTGTTCCTAAAAAACTCTGGCTCTCGTAGCATGCAATACGGACCCAGGGCGCATGCAAAGTCGTATATAACGCGTTTCGGAGCCACCGGCCAGCGTGTTACCATTGCAGAAAACACATCGTTGCGGCCTTCGCTCTCGGGGATGCAGTGAAAGCCATAACAGACGGAGTGTGTACACCATGCCACCATGATGCCTCCTGTCAGCCTTCGTTCCCCGTATTGTGTGTAGTACTTGCCACACCTGTCTCCTCGAGGTTTCGATATGTCTTTCTTCTGGTCGGATCTCAAACGGGGATAGGCAGGACGTTGTCGTACCTGGGGGAGACTGTAGAAGGCTCCGGTCTGACAACTCAATTATAAGGACATGTTGCTGCCGTTAAAATCATTCTCTAGACGTACCACTTTCCAGTCGGAATCTCGAACGCCCATTCCGGCACCGTTTGACAAAGGGAGGTGCTCCACCGATAGCTCCTCAAGCACCACGGTGGCCCTCTTTGCAAGCCACTGCAGTAAAGGGACAAAATCGCCAAGGGACGATTGCCCCTTCAAGACGCGGTAAAGGCCAGGTATGGATAATAATTTCGTGAGGTGTTTGGGTTGCGGAGTTGCTATAAAATTGTTGAGATCGGCCAAGGCGGCGCCGTTGATCATTTGGAGTATAGATTCTTCCGCAGCAATCTATGGCTAAGGATTAGGTGACTCTTGATCGAATAAAAATTGACCTACCTGGAGAAAAAAACGGGTTGTCGCAGAAGGTGCTGATTTCTTTTGCGAATACGCAACCGCCCCATACGAATCTAGGAAAAGGGATGCAAGAGGCTCGCACTCCTTCCGAAGTCCTCCATGGACTACGTTTATCCGATTCAAATGCTCAGCAACTTGACTGGATTGACGATCAAGCTCCATCTGTGCCAGCGCAGCATCAGAAGGGGTGCCCTCAGGTATGCTATTTGCCGAAGCAGCCTCGAGCTCGAGCTTTGGTGCGTTCACAACCTGGCGAATAAGCTTGCGTAAGGCTGGATCAAGGAGGAGCTGCTGCCTAGGATGGTTCTTCACATTGAAACGCTGAATTGAAGTGGCGGAGGTCTGAGTGGGGGGGGGAGAGTGTTGAAGAGAGGTGTTTGCGTCCGAATGCCAGCGTGATACCGTCCCAAATAACAGTTTCAGGGTATGTCCCGCAACGCGTGCAACGCATATCATTGTCGAGAGCGAGCCGAGTAGCATAGGCGAACCAGATTGAACGGAATAAGTCGTCGCCCATAAACTCCGTACCAGAAACAGTGTAGCGATGAGTGACAGTTGCCACAAATGCATTGAATGGTGTTTCGGAGGTGACAAAAGCGAAAGTATATTCATCCAGGAGCTCGTGGCTAACGAGAATGGAGTTATTGTAATTGAATAAACCCTGCTCGCGGAGATCTGGTCCAATAAAACGTCGTCGAGTCTGAGGACAAGTAGGACAGGGCTGGACCTGAATTAATCCTTCATAGACGGTGAACAGAGTGAAGATGCGGCAACTCCGTTCGACAGTTGGTGAGTCTGGGTTATAGAAGGTTCTTCCACCAGGACAAGGACAAGAACCTCCGTTTTTGAGCGTCAGAGTAGAGACCGGTGGATAGCGGAAGGGCAGCGGGCGAGGGTAAAGAACCGGGTCATCTTTCAGACCAAGGGAGATTGGGGGGAGGATGGGGGAATGTGAGACGGATTCCAGCCGGGTGAGTGAAGCTGTCACCATCATCAGAACTATGTCCTGACAGTGCAAACAAAGGGAAGACGTACCGAGCGCCCGTGTATTGTCAAACATAACAGGGTCCAACTCCTGGCCATCCTCTCCAATCACCGATTGGAACAACTCAAAAGCCTCTCTTACATGTACACATAAAATGCCGCTTGAATGCTTCGAGCATTTCCATGCCCCTCCAGATGGTGAGACGCCGGTGTGGGTAACGATGGCACGTCCCTTCAGCTCGGAAGTGGATATGCCCTTCACGGAGAACATCGTCAAGAAGTCCGGGGAATTCGGGAGCTGCTGACGGAAGTAGATCGCAGCATTTGTATTGCCTTCAAACAATTAGATGGATGGTAATCAAGATTGAGCGTTAGTACGTACCAGGCGCTTCAATCAGAGCAGTCATCGACAATAAAGAATCGACATCATACATGTTGAAAAATTCCTCATGTATGCACAATGGATGCTGAGAGTGCCGGGGGCATGTGCAGGCGACATGGACCTCGTTCTCAATCTCCAGGTGCTGAAGGTGATACCAAATGTTCTATTGGTTGTCAATCGGCATGGTTCTCAGAATGCAAGAGGCAACACACGGTTGGTTTAGCTTGGCGTGAATCCCAACCTTGAACGACAAAGAGGGATTCATTAATGCAGTACCACCCAGCGCCAAATGTTTCGACAGCCTCGATGTAGTCGGCGAGGTCGGCATCTGGATCCCGTTCCGCTGAGACCGGTGAACTGGGTTGAATGAATGCCGGAATTGAGACAGGGTCCATAGTAGACAGCGAGTCCCAGATCCCAACGTCCACATCCTCCGTTGCCAAGTCTTGGCTGCTTTGTCCTTCCAGGGTCGGCAAGACATCGCTTTTGGGTCGGGGACCCCGCTTTGACCCCTTTCTCCTCTTCAGGGGTCAATGGTACTCCTTCACAGCTTTGGTAGGTGAAACCCAAGTGTCTCCACTGGCTGCTTGCTCGAATAAATCAACAGGATACTCGTAATTCAAGTCTAAATCATCCCTCTCCAGTTGTCTGGGGGGCATTGGAGGAGGTGAAAGGCGGGTGAAGGAGGAGGTGAGATCACAAAAATCGTGGCAGCAGAAAAAAACACATGGATCTGATAATGTTACCCATAGGAACAGCGTATGGAATTGTGACCGATAGATGTTGCGTCACCCGCACCCCAAAGGTCGTTGTTTGACCATGCGTTGAGCCGGACCATCTCGTTGCAGAGTTTGTCGTTCAACCATGCGTTGAGCCGGTCCATCTCGTTTTGAAATTGGATCAGTGTCCCAATGTGGATGTGTTCCCTGGTATTTAGATCAGGTACAATTGCTGGTGCGCAAGAGGTGAGCAAACGTTCGTTGCCATGCGCACCTCTCCCCGAAAGGTAGCAGCTGCATCCCACAAGCAAGTCACCAATGCCACCCCGATGAAGCGCAAAGCTCGTCAATGTCGCAGATGCCCGGGCAAACCGCTGCTGTCCGAATGCGAGCACAGTCGCAAGAAAACTGTATGTCGCTGTTCCTCATTTTATATCACAGTGCTGATCCCTCGATGACGCTGCTCTCGTTAGGGTCCTGCCCTGCATCCGAATGGTTCAGGGTCAGAGGTTCAGCTTGGGACTGTGCCTACCCCATTTCAATCACCCTACCAGGCCCCGGCGTCCTTCGTTCATCACCAGCACTTAGCACAAGATCTCCCGGCAGCTCCTGCTGTGAATGCCGCCTCCGACTCGAATGCCGCCTTTCATGCGTATGCATCCACAGTCGGGACTGTTGGTTACACTCAGGGCGCTCAGCTGGATTCATATGCCGCGAACGCTGCTGCAGGAGCCTTCCAGGCTCCTGGATTCATGTTCGATCCGACCTATCGTCAACCTTTCTTGCCTGGTGCCATGCCTCATGCCACCGGGCCCCAGGAGGCGCCTCCCCACTCTGGACAAGGCCTCACCCATCCTACCTGTNCCCCCAACGCTGTCTACATTGCCCATCGACCCTTCCCTAGTTGCGCAGTCCCATGGACAGTTGCCTCCAGGCATTCTACCTCCCCAGCCGGCCACCACGCCACCTCTCGCTACCGAGGAGGGATTGGACAACTCCAATATTGGTGAATACAGCTCGGAGGATTCAGAAGGTTCCGATGCCGAGGAGCCCAGCAAGCCATCAGCTCCGACAAAGAAGAAGCGAGTTTATGCATCTGACAAGAATCCTCACCACGGATACATTGAGGGCGTCGGTCGCGGCAATCGTATGATCAGTAAGTTGTCTTCAGCATATCGATCTCTTCCATTGGCAGCTGATGTGACCAGAAATGGCCCGCAAACGCAAGCTCAAGGTGGTCTACACCGATCAACACACATCGTCGATGAACTGGAGGCGCCTTACCCGGGATTTCATGACCAGGGTCTGTCCTATGATTCACGTTTCTCCGCTATCCACTCACCTGTTGGTCTAGGCCGAGGACGTGGCCAATCGAACCGCTTCGTGGCTATATGTTGCCATACACAACCCTGCTGCCAGCCAGCCCTTCACACACTTTGCCTCTCGTCGGTTGCGTCTGGAGGCGCCGGATGATCTCCAGAAGATTCATCAGCAAGTCGCCTCACTGATGACCGTTCTCAAGCGCGCGGATAGGTCCCATAGCCTTCAAAGCGAGAAGGAGAAGGAAAAGGTTTTACAGAAGATGCAGGAAGCCACCGATAAAGCTGAGAAGGCGATGGAGCAAGTAGCGAAGGCTGAATCGGAAGCTCAAAGACTCAGGGAAGAGCTCGACGCTCGTAACAAGGTTTTGTATGACCTCTATATGTCTGCTCAAGCCGCTCAATCTCAATCCGACCATGGTAACTAGTTTGATTGTAGTTACTGTTTTATTTTACGGAGTGAATATACTCTTTAATGATTACACTTTAAGTTGTTCGGAAGTCTGAAAATCGAGTTGCTTCGCGTGAAACCGTTTGACCAGATCAGCGGGTTCAACCATCGCTTTACAGAGCACGTCATCAAGCCAGTGGACAACCTCGCGGACTCTGGCAGCGGTATCCTCAATTTGCTTCCACTCCTCGCTAATTCCAGAAATCTCCTGCACCATACCCTGATACTTCTCGAGAGCGCGCTGAATCTTCCGAAATTCCAGCTCCTTCTCCATGATAAAATCTTTGGCCCTGGTCACGTACCCCTCCTCGTAATGAATCTCGAAGCCGACGCAAATCAACGATAGGTACCCAGATGTGCTCCTCTGAGCCAGAGCTCTTTCAAATCTTTGTGATAATCGTTGAACCTGATCTTTAATGATATCGAGTTTTGATCTTGGACTGAAATACCAACACATTAGGGAGATCATGCAGGACTGGTGTGAGAGACGTACCGCTCCTCCCGCTCGAGGGGAACTGCATCCACTCGACCGTTGGACTGTGCAATTTTATTGACTTTCCTATACACGAGGCACAGTGAGTATGATAGCTTAGAATGTATGTTGACACTTACTCGGACTCCAAGTCCCTTTTTTGCCTGGCAGCTCGTCGCCTCCGTCTTAGTAGAATGTCTCGATTCCTGGTCGATACCGCTCGGTGATTAGCATAATTATGATGATGGATTAAGAACGCACTTCTCGTAGTGTTTCTTGCTCTTAAGTCGGTTGGCAGCCCTCTTTTCCTCAGGTGTGTGATACAGCTGTGGTCGACCCATGATGTAGGTGATGGTTGAGAGAAGAAGAGTGAAGTCAGAACTCGGTGAGAGTGGCGGCATCAGCTGTCTGACCGTTACTCAATTCTCAAAGTACTGACTGGATTTAAATGTTGAAATACCAACAGTGCCCTCAATATGTAGCTAATGAATGCTGTAGCATAATTCTATGTGCAGTGGGGGCCACCAAGCCTCATGTTCTCAATGCAATTGAACGCAGTTTACTACGTGCAGGCAGATGGCAGTCTGACTTTTACTGAACACCCAAGGCATTTGCGGATATTTCGGACTTATGATGGTCAATAGAGCTTTCTTCAAGTTCTCTTCAATGATGGGATATATTTTTATCTGGTCCCCCCAACTTAGCGGTGGCTGGTAAGCGTCGCAAAGTAGCAAAGTCGTCTAGAGATTAATGATTGCCAATGGAACTTAAGTGATGTTATGTCAGTTTCATGGACACCGTCTGACTTTTACTCTAGACAAGGATATACAATGAGAAATGGCTACGTACATACATTATTCAATTTTCTACGAATTATCATCATTTTTTAAGAGTTTTATGGTACATTTTTAAGTGCCAATAGCGCAATTCTGTTGTCGAGGAAAGGTCAGATTCTGGCGGCCATCAATTCATCATTCACAGTCTCAGGTTAAAGCCTGCGATCACAGCGCCAACTCCTTCGTAGACTTGTCTTCTACCCCTCGTTCGCACCTCCTTGAATGCTTTGAGACATTTTGTAATGTTATAGGTACGCTGGACCCCCTCTCGGTTATCTTGATCACTACCTTGCCTCCCTGATGAGTTTCTCGTACCCAAGTTTCGCATTCATGCGGAGTTTGGCCCATCTATAATCACTGTATCACGTTTGGTTCGTCTTGCTCAGTTCGATTCAGTTTCACTTTGATTGAGTATTGCAACCATTTGTAGCAGCATGGTGCAGAAACCCCACGCGACCCCTGTTGTCTCGTTTCTAGCCGGTTGCCCGGTGTTCCGTGCCAGCCGCCTCTTTTGCATTCAGCGATCCGCTTGGGAGAATTCCTCCTGCTCCTTCCTTCCCTTCCCACCTCTTCTTTCGTCGTGCGTAACATATGTAAGTGAATATTTCCATTAGACGAGCTCAACTTGCTTATTCAAATTCCTGCCTAGATAACTATGTACGATTGGCTCGATTACCCACCCGAAGCCATTTGGGACGAGTTAGAGCATCCGGATACTTGGCCCTCGTCCCAAGACAGGGAGCCCCCGGAGGATTGGGAATTCCCAGAGGATTGGGAGCCTCCGGAGGATTGGGAGCCTCCAGAGGATTGGGAGCCCCCAGAGGATTGGGCTGAGAGCAGCTTGGGGAATCGACTCACTAGGCCTCAACAAACGATCAAGAAATCGCAGCTCATGCAATGCGAGCCCTGGAGCTTCAAAACCTATGTACCGCCCCCACCTGGTTCACCTCTCTCCGCCCCAGACTGGACCGCACGATGGCTTCCCTTGCTTTCAAACAATATTTCAGACGAGGTCCGGCTCACCAATATCTCTATGCTGTTCGACGAGCTCGTGGCTCGTCCAGATGCTCAGGGTACCCGAAGGCTCCTCCAACGGGAGATGGCGTTTTCTTGGACGCCTTCACACAATATGCGTGGGTTCTATTTCCGCAGGGATCCGAGGAGTGGTACGACAGGTACGTCTGATGTGTTCTATCTCCAGCCTTTCTATTGATTTTTATCTCTAAAGATCTCAGTAAGCTGCACTCGGCTAAGTCGGTGAGGATGGCTCGTTATTTCTGCCACGACAAACAAGAAAGGAAATATCGTAAATTCCTTGCGTGGGGAAAGCCTCTCATACATGACATCCTTTCGTGTTTCGATGATCTACGTTTAGCAGAGAAGGCCTGGCGCGCGATCTCTTTGAGAGAAGGGATGGGGGTGCCAACACGAGTTCCAGTTTGCGTTGGCCAGGATGGGTCGATCAAAAGGTTGGATTACGACTTTGGTTGGGATCCGATCGACCCGGATGCTTTTTACACTAGGCTCAGAAAGCATGCATCCATAGTGACAACGTACATTGGCTACATACGGCGAGATGGTTCATGGGTTCCAGATACAGCTACCATCTGAATTCTCCTTCTGTATAAAGATAGATCTTTCTTTGCGAGCGGCATGGAATGGATGGTAAAATCAGACCTTGGGATCTTTGGACTATCTTAAACACATTTTGAACCGTGATTTTCTGAAGCTTGCGCCGAATAAGCATGAGGCCAGGCACGGAGCCGCAAAAATGACTCACATCTTCAAAAGTTCCATGCGGGTAGTCGACCAGCAGGCGTAAGGATACGCCGGTAGCTGGTAACGCCCGAAAGATGACTCGTATCCTTGAAAATACCCATGTGGGTGGTGGATCAGCAGACATAGATAGCCCGATTGAGGGTGGATAAAATGTTTACGGGTGCGATAAGAAGCGCAAAAGATAGAAGGAATATGATATTCCTGTCTTCCAGAACGTTCCTTTGCTATGGCAAGGGTATTCTTGTGCCTTCTGAGAGTTCTTGGATAGTCTCGTCTGTGTTTGGGCTCTCACTAAGGATTCCAATTATGGTTGATCCGCTATGACGTCATGGCTGCCACCATGCTCTGCTACTGGTTCACAGTCCCAACCCTCAGGTTTCCCCCTGGCACTCCACCATCCGTTCCACATGGTGAAGATCACACGTAGCTGCGAGCGTGCGACGAAGAGAGGGTAACTCGGCATGCAATCTGCCGGAGGCCCCTGAAGCATAGAGAGGTTGAATATCCTTCGGGGAGAAGGATTGCCGTCTTTCTCCCCTTCCACCTCGCTTTCTCATCTTCCTTTTACGCTCTCAATCTCATCCCTTTGATACTTTGACTGCTGCGATGGATTCTCCTCAAGACTCAACCAGTACCATGCGTGAGTTTTCCATCTTATCATACAGGCATGGTTGTGAACCTTTGTTCTAGTCGAGGCGAAGATGACGGTGTGGCCTAAAACCGTCAAGGAGATCAATCGTTTGCTCAAGTACGCTGAAAGTCATGCCGAAGACCTGACGATTGATTTGGCTGCTGCAGAGAGTGAGATTCATTTGACTATGTGTTGCGCTCCTGACTGACCCACACTAGCGAACTCCATTGACGGCGACACTGTTGCCGAGTTGAAAAGGAAATACGAAACAGTCCTGGAGAACGTTGGAACCTTGCAGAAACTGTTGGAGACTAAGCGGAGGGGGAAATCTGGCAAGAGGCCAGCTCCGACCAACTTGGAGCAGCCCGCAAAAAGGACTCGCTCTACTGCCCAGAGCTCGGCCAAGACCTCCCCTCCCCCTACTGCCCCGAAAGCCAGAAACACACGTTCTTCCACTGCTAAGACAGCACGTAAGCGTTCCCCTCCGGATGATGCTGGCACTAAGGAAGGAGTCATGAAGCCTCCGAGGACTGAGGACGACTCCGACACCGCGAAGCCTCTCTCCGACACTCCTATGTCCCCCAAAGCAGCTACAAAGCCCATGCCTGTCCCCGACGTTCCCAAGTCACCGAAATCGCTCGCCGACCCTCCYCAGTCGCCCAATCCACTTTTCGACCCTTCCCAAGTCACCAGAAACCGCTCCGAAACCGCTCTCCGACCCTCCTCAGTTGNCCCAAACCTGCCCAAAAGTNCCGAGGAGCACAGGAAGACTAAGAGGAAGGTCCAGGCCTCCGACGGCTCAGAAACCGAGGAAGTATTCCCCGACCCTCCCAAACCGCGCAAGCCTGCCCAAAAACCGCAGACAAAACAAAACTCCAGGAAGAAGTCTCAGCCTGTGGAGGACTCGGACCTGGAGGTCCCCAATCCCGCCTTCATAGAGGGCATGATTGAAATCGTGCGTAATGTCTGCTCCATCGCTTTGACTACTAAAAATTCACTAATGCTTAGGAAGAGGATGTCAAACCGGAAGCATCTAGTTCCGAGCAAGGACGAACCCACAAGGCAACCGCTGCCTCCTCCAAGGGTTCACACCACCCTGACATCTACGGCAACCTCTCCAAGACGCAACACAACGCCGTGCATCGTAAGCTTCAATTTCTTTTCCTCTATTGCTATCGCTTATGCTGATCATTTGGAACCATCTAGAGGATGCATTGAACGATTACGAGGATTTCATCGACTACAACGTACCTCTTAGCAACGCTATGCGCACCTGGATCAGACGTGGGCAGCCAGTTCTTCCGCAGGCTGCATCCCATTCAATCAAGCTGGCGGCCTCCGTGTTCATACTTTCCAACGGTCGAACCACCTGCCATCACCACAGTATCTCCAATCTCACACCAGTCAACGACTCCAACCCCAAATCGGGCCAGAAAGTCACCGGGATCCCATACCCGCCGCTGAAGACCAAGAAAGGCATCCGCGAACCTAGCTATCTAGAACGCCCCATGCGTATCGATTCGCAGGGTAGAGTCAAGCCTCCCAGGCCGAATTCGTACAACCCCAACTTTACGCTCGAGAGGGTCCTCAAGTTCTTTCCTGTTTCGAACGACGGTATCCGAATGCTGCACTGCGGGTGTGTCCTGAATGATGTCCTTGTCGACTTCTCCTACTGGAAGCGTACGTCGATTGTATCGCCTTCGACTTCTGCTACCGAAGGCCTTGCAGCCCCATTGAAGCCCCGCGAGCGCCTCTATTTGTGCACCATCCTTACTTCACTCCACATAAAACTCGACTACCTGTTTCAATACGATACGCAGGGCAAGGAGCATTCCAGCGAGGCTCGAATGGACAAATGGGTTGACGACATCTGTGCCCAGATCGACGGGATGGAAGCTAGCGCATCGAAGAAGAAGAAAGCTGGATTGCCAAAACGACGTCTTGAATATGTGGAGGTCCCCGATGAAGTTGAGGATGAAGACGAGGATGTGCTCAAGATGGGTAGGCCTGCGGGAAAGCTATCCCTTCCTGACGTCGATGGGGAATATGGTGTTAGTGGCAAGGGCAAGGACAAGGAGATTGCCCCCAAGGATCTCTATAGTGACGGTGACAGTGATTCCGATGCCAGCCAGCCTGTACAATCTCCATCTTCCCTTAGACGCCTTTCAAAGCTTGACCTGGACTTGGATGAGTAGAGTAGTTCTATATCTGCATGTACGACACACTCTGAATTTAATACCCATTCCGCTGAAGATCTGATTAAAAAATTTCCATCTTCCTTTCTCAAAATGATGAGCTCATTCTAACTCAAATCTCAGCAACAAGTTATCCTAACTCGCGTCGAGAATGGTGGAGATATTGATAATCGACTAAAGTAATCTGACCTTCTATTGACGTACCTTGAGTTCAGATCCCCTTCCTTGCGCTGGAAGGTAAAGGCACCTTCCAGACTCTGTTCTGAGGTCTACAAGCTGTTCCAGTCTGATGTCACGACCCGGCTGGAAGGGAGAAACACGGAAGCCCGGAAGGTGAAATCACCTTCCAATATAATTGCCTGAAGGCATCCATGGCTTCAAATCCCGGTTCATCTTTCAATTTTGAACTGATGACTTGGCCAGAAGGCAATCCCATCTTCTGTCACACCAACTTCCACTTCCAACTCCTGACCTGCCTAGAAGGTATTTACACCTTCTGGCTTTACATTTCAAGAGACTGGAAGGCATTCACATCTTCCAGTCCTGTCTCTCTGTTGGATTAGNAAGGTATGCTAGCCTTCCATCTCTCTCTCTCAAAGGTCACATCAACTTCTGGTTCCAACTTCTGANCCCCCCTAGAAGGTATTTACACCTTCCAGCTTTGTGTTTCAAGAGACCGGAAGGCATTCACACCTTCCAGTCCTGTCTCTTTGGTGAGTAGGAGGGTACACTCACCTTCTGTCTTCCTCTCTCAAATGTCACATTGACTTCCAGTCTGGACCCAGGACCCACCTGGAAGATACCTGAACCTTCTGCCCTTGTATCTTCAAGGACTGGAAGGTGTTTGTGCCTTCCACTCCCATCTCTTTGTTGAGTTAGAAGGTACATCAACCTTCCATCCCTATCTCTCAAATCCCAGATTGGCTTCCAGTCCAGACCCAGGACCTGCCTGGAAGATATTTGAATCTTCCACCTCACGTCCTTGAGCACTGGAAGGAATTTGTGCCTTCCACTCCTGTCTCCTTGTTGAGTTGGAAAGGTACATTGACTTCCGTATTTCTCTCTGGAAGGTTGCACTGACTCCCAGTCCAGACTCAGAATGCACCTGGGAGGTAATTGCGCCTTCTGCGCTCATGTCTTTGACAACTGGAAGGCATTTGCACCTTCCACTCCCATCTCTCCAATGGCTCGGAAGGTACGTTGACCTTCTGGTGTTCTCTCTTGAAGGTCACATTGACTTCTAATCGTGATTCACAACCCACCTGGAAGGCATTCACACTTTCCTGTACTGTCTCTCTGTTGGATTGGAAGGGATGTTGACCTTCTGTCCCTGTCTATCAAAGGCTAGATTGGCTTCCAATCCTGACTCAGGACCTGACTGGAAGTTATTTGTACCTTCCATCCTTGCCTTTCAATGCACTAGAAGGCACCCGCTCCTTCCGTTGACCTCTCCCTGTTCAGCTGGAAGGTACAATGACCTTCCGTTCTTCTATCTCAAAGCTCACATTCACTTCCAGCCTCAACCCAGCAACCAACCGAGATGTATCTTCACCTTCCAATCACCTCCGTCGAAGGCCATATTGACGTCCGGTCCCAACTCACGACCCAACAGGAAGGTATTTGCCCCTTCTAGCAACCCCAGTGACCGGGAAGGTACAATTCCCTTCTTCCCTCCTCCCTCGAGGGTGTTATGAACTCCGACCCAGGACCTGACTGGAAGGTCCCACTGACTTCGGATATCACCAAATATAGACTCAGGAGGGTGGAATCACCTTCCAATTACATGCTTTCTGTGGTATGGGCCGGAAGGTTGTAGCGACTTCCGACCTAGTCGTGACATGGAACGTAGACACACTATATTCAGTACTGTTATAGTGTACACATCTAGTCAATGCACTTGGGATTGACCTCACGTGCCCCGCGATCGCGAAAAGTGCAACCGGGTGCACCTGGCTTGCGCAACCGGCGATCCTAGTTTCGTGCATCCTGGCCATCAACGGCTGCCCCGTCCGTGTCCACCCCCTAACTCACACTCCCTATTGCCGTATGCAACGCCTCCCTCAGCCTGCCAATCGCGGACGTGATGGGGCCTTGCAGGTACGGTTTGAGGCCGGAGACGCCCTGCTCTCCGCCAGTGGNAAACGAAGCAGGCGTTAGATGCGAGTGCGTTATCTCACTCTCGACGCGATTCTCCCTCTCCTCTCGCCCTCCTGGCAAATCGTCACTCCAGCGTCCAGCTTATCGGCTCATCCACACCCTCCTCCGTCCACCTCTCCTTGCTAGTTCCACCTGACGAACGCTGCAAGGAACAACACAAAGCTAAGAAGAGAGGATAGGGGAAGCTTTCAAAGTCGTCGCCTGGCTCACCTGTGTCCCCAGGGGCGTCGATTCCGGCGGGACGGTGGCCGGCTAGTCAAGTCTTGCTCGTGAGGACGAAGAGGCTGTTTTCCTTGTTACGGTTGCACTGGCAAAGGAAGATGGGCTTGCTGCAGATGGGCTGGGGAGGTCGAGGGCTGAGTCCAAACGGTACGTTTCTTCATCACCTCTTTATGTCTCGAGAGCTCCAGTTCCGCTGAGCTGCGGATATCGCATCAAAGTCAAGATCATGGCCCAAGTCGTGCCAACTTCTTATGATAAACGCTACGAATTTATCCACAGGCTCTATCGTTTTCTTAGTTAGCTGTATTGACAAACGTAGCGTTCCTGTGTTGATAGATCGACCCGTGCTATTTGTTTCTATATCGACTTTAGCTCAAGGAGTGTGCGCTGCGGCGAAGTAGGCTTCAATGGTCATTTGATTTTCCAACAAGTGAGCGACTGTGGGTCCCCTTGAAGGGGGTACAAGCAGGGATAAATATAGACAAGCATTCCTACCGGGCAATGCGCCTCACTGCGTAAACCTTCGCACCCACACACCACTGAACATGGGCTTCGCAAAGTCCTCCACCGATATATCGATCGACGCCTCGACCACCGATCTGAGTGCCAACTGCCGCACCAAGAGCGGCGGCTCAAGGCGATCTGTGATGAGGCTCAACGAGTATGTGGGCAACCACGACGGTCGTTTTGTGGCGGGAGGCAAGGACTTTGGGGCCAGTGCTACGAATATCCGCTTGATTCAAGATACCAATAACCATACCACATATCTCGTAGCAAACCTCCGTGACCGATCTGGGTCGGTAAGGCCGACGCTGTTGGACTTGAACCCTATCATTGCCAACATGGATGGTCGCCTAACGTATGTGGGACCGTTGCATACGGTGAGTGGGTTGATTCGCCGTCAGTGCTGGTCCTGACAGCTCGGATTTGCTGACCATTCGGGCAAGCAGTAGCTGCCATGTTCTCTAAGACTGCCACCCAGCTGTAAGCTTATAATTGCGGGGGATTTCACTCAATCCAAGCTTTAATTATCTCCTCAAGACAGGGTTTCCTTCATCAGTCTTCTTCTTCCCGGCCGCCTACTCGTGTGGTAGGAGTTGTTCATTCTGAAAACTCTCCGGCTTCCAGTCGAATCAGTAGAGAGAGTAACGTGTAACTTCCAGAATCCAGTAGTCTGTGCTAAAACCTTCGTCCAGTTGTTCGAATTCGCAGTTGAGCTATCCATCAGACGGGTTTTGGTGTTCGCATTCGTGTTTGTATATCCATTAACAGCAATCGTACTAACATTACGAGACTTTCTCCGTCCCNAAAAAAAATCCGTAGAAGAANTTTAAAAGAATCCAGAGCGTATAACCATATCATATCATATCCTATCATACTATCGTATCGTATCAACAAATCGAAGATCAAGCAGGAGGTAGGTAGGTCGGTAAGAGCCAAAGTTGCAGTTAAAAGTCGCAGTTGCAGTTGTTCTTCTCAAAAAAAAAAGAGAAAGAAGGAACGCAAGGAAGGAAGCGGAGGAAAGAAGGCGATATTAAACGAATCCATAACCTAAGAAAGAAAGAAGCCATACACAACAACAAAAAATCGATAA